>JAJAGP010004410.1:0-5000 GCA_025084515.1 Ancistrus triradiatus | reverse complement strand
TTCAGTTAGTTCAGAACGCTGCTGCCCGAGTGTTAACTCGAACTAGAAAATTTGATCATTTCACTCTTCTTCTATCATCACTACACTGGTTACCAGTCAAATTCCACATTGATTACAAAATACTTCTTATAACTTATAAAGCTCTACATGGCCTGGCCCCACATTATGTCTGAACTCTTAGAGTTTTACAATCCAACTCGTCTACTTCGTTCGCAGGGTGCAGGACTTCTTTTAGTTCCTAGAATTAAAAAAGTCACAGCCGGGGGAAAGGCTTTCTCATACATGGCCCCCCAACTATGGAATAAACTTCCCACTTTCATTCGAGATTCAGACACTCTCCAAAAGTTTTAAAAAGTCTAGGCTAAAGACAACCTATTTAACACAGGCTTTTGACTCTAGATTTAGACCAGGATGCATGGCTCGAGTCACCGGGGCCGGAGTCTGGAGTCATGTCTGGCCTGCCTGCCTTGTCCGTTAGCCGGGAGTGTCGAGTGGGCGGTCTGGCTGAACTGGGCTTCGGTCCTCGTGATCTTGACTCATGCATCCTTGCCTTAGAATAATGGCAGAGCTGGGGGTTCATAGTCAAAGAGTCTTATGGTGATCAGAGACGTTGGGTAGCTGTCTTCTGCCTCCCGTGGGGTTGCCAATGTCACATGTGATCCCTCTTGGCTGTGTTTCCTACCAGTTCTCCTCTTTCTAGCTATGCTGCTATAGCTAATGCTGCCGGGGTCTCATGCTACACATGGCATCAGTGATTGTTAATAGACACTGTGCTCTTAATCAATAATTAATTACATTTTCTGTTTTCTCTCCGAGCTGTGTTCCTGTGCCAGTTCCAGCCACACACATGATGTTCATCCCCTGTAGCTTCACTCAAGCTGCTTCCGTCATCAGCTCCAGCCCCACCATACGCGGGCCACTTATTGCCGATGTGCATACTTCACATTTTATTCGGACTTTGACTCCATGACTTTAGTTTTGCTCTTAGATTTATCATCTATGCCGCCCAAGGAGGTTGGGTCCCTTTTTGAGTCTTGGTCCTCCCAAGGTTTCTTCCTATAACACTCAGGGAGTTTTTCCTTGCCACTGTCGCTCTAGGCTTGCTCAATTTGGGATTGGACGTAGTTATTAGGAGATAATCTAAACTTGTAAAGTTGCTTTGAGACAATGCACCATTGTAAAAAGCGCTATATAAATAGATCTGACTTGACTTGACTCTATACCATCCCATATCACATTAAACCACCCGACTATGGCCCATACCACCCCAATACCTCTCTCTATATTCCACACCAATACTGCTGTATATGATTTTATACCACCCCAAATCACCACAAACCACTCTAATATTAGCTCATACCACCCCAATATTAGCCCATACCACCCCAATACACTATAAAGCACCCCAATATACTATAAAGCACCCCAATATTAGCCCATACCATCCCAATGCCACTATAAACCACCACAATATTAGCCCATATAACCCCAAATTACTATTAACGACCGCAATATTTGCCCATGCCACCCCAATATTAGCCTGTACCACCCCAAATCACTACAAACCACCCCAATATTAGCCCATACCACCACAAAATTAGTATAAACCACCACCATATTTGCCCATGCCACCCCAATATTAACCCATACCACCCCAAATCACTGTAATCCACCCCAATATTAGCCCATAGCACCCCAAATCACCATAAACCACCCCAATGTTAGCCCATAGCACCCCAAATCACTACAAACCCCCGAATATTAGTCCATACCACCCCAGTAGTGTCTGGTTTCACCATATACCACTCCAAATCCATGCTGTACCACTCAAATATCAACCAACACCATTACTGTAGGACTATAAAACATCCCGATACCAACCCATACCACTGGTACTGCACCGATACCATTCTCCAACAGGCCAGAGGTAAGGTCATCTAACTAGTACAGACGCTCACATCTCTCTCTCGGTCTGTGTGTCTGATTTTGATACTTGTTCTGTCGCAGCTTAATCTCATTTATTCTCTCTCTGTGCACCGGTGAGGTTCCTCCTCCTGACAGTATTGATCTGTATCACTCAGCATCAGACCTACAGCACTGTTACAGAGTCAGGAGATCCTGGATCTCTCTCTCTCTCTCTCTCACACACACACACACAAACACACACACACACACACACACTGATGAAATGGAGAAGTGATGACCTTCAGCACCGACAGGCTGCATTAAAGCAAAGTCCTGCATGGTGATTCAGAGAGAAAGCTGATCAGATTCAGCCTGCAGATCCAATCACACCTTTACATAATCAGATCGTCATGTAGGATTTAGTGTGGGTATTTTTATCTTCACACACACACACACACACACACACACACACACACTTATACGCAGCCCATCTCCATCCATCTGCGAGCTGCCAGATATAATCATCACAACAAAACACTGTGCGCTCAGCTTTTCTCCTTACACACACAGGTTCATTCAGACGTGTTCATCACTGCCGCGAGAGAGAACGAGGACAATAACGAGTACTCCCAAAAACAGATCAAATTAAAAATAAATATATAAATAAAAAAGCAACTGATAAAAATCAAAGAAATAACAAAAACGTTACACTCACAAATCTAAAATGGTCACTAGGGGGCACTGTGGCTCTTTGACTATATTGGTATGAGTATATATATATATATATATATATATATATATATATATATATATATATATATATATATATATATATATATATATATATATATATATATACACACACACACACACACACGTGTGTGTATGCTGAAGTGTGTGTGTAACTCCGTGTGTGTGTCTGAGCTCTTTAAATCCTGTTGTCTCATTATATCCTGATGTGATTGCCTCACTGTAATTAAACATGGGCATCTCCCTCACACACACACACACACACACACACACACACACACACACACACACACACACACACAGACACAGACACACACACACATAAGTGCAAAGTCCTTGAGCTAACAGACCTCTCCATGCTCTTCTCTTATCATTCTTTTACTTCTTGGCTAAGAAACTAAGACTGAACTAATGACTTGGCCCAAATCCACCGGTGTAGCATGAAATGTGTACAGCCCTATAGGTGGATACTCTAACCCCACAATGCCTTAGGGTCCTAAATAACCCCATACAGCCCTATAGATGTTTAAAGTAACTGCACAAAGCCCTATAGAAAACACAAATACCCCATATAGCCTTGTAGGCATTTTACATAACACCCCTACAGTCAACGAAAGTAACCCCACACACTTACAGAACCCTACAGAGTCATGTAGGAGATTTAAATAACCCCGTACAACCCTACAGGAATAACCCTGTAACCCCGGTCAGCCTGATGGGCATATCTACTGCTTTTATTAGACTGAACAGAGAGTTTAAAGTGATGTGGGATCAACACTGTGGCGTGTGTGTGTGTGTGTGTGGTCACAGCTCATTCCATCACCACAGGATAGAACAACAAATAAACAGAGGGAGCCAACAGGAGGTCGGGGGTAACTAACAACACAATGATCAAAAGCAGTCAGACGGGTGTGTGAGCATCACTGTACCGCTCTGTGTGTGTGTGTTCACATAAGATCTGTAGGATAGAGTAATTACCGTGTGTGTGTGTGTGTGTGTGATTGGCAGGTGATGGAATTCAATTTTGGACCACTCAGGCCTGGGGAGGGCAATTAAGGGTGACGCATTTACGAGGACAGAGGAGGGGGATTAATTATAGCCACACACACACACACACACACACACACACACACACACACACACACACACAATGAGTGAGACAAAGTTAGCCAATGTCCAAAAATAAAAGACACAAAAAAGACAACAACAAAGAAAAGGAGAAAGAGAGAGACGGGTGAATTAACAGATTTTGAGATAGTGTGAGACAGACAGACAGACAGACAGACAGAAAAAGACGTATTTAATGCGAGACAGACGGAAGAACAGACGCAAAAACAGAGACAAAAGACAGGTGGAGACAGAGGGAAAAAGGAATGTGTCACTGAATATAGACAGAGACGAGTACAGAAACAAAAAGGAACAAAACGACGACGGTTTTCAAATGTAGAGACTGCACGACACACTCCTCACTCACTCACACACTCACTCACACAGACACACACGATGGGTGGAACAGCTAAATGGTCGAGTCTCTGGGGTTCTGTAAGGTTGGGCTGACAGTCTGTTAGTGTGTGTGTGTGCCAGCTGTGAACTCCACACTCCTTGTCCTCTCAACCATGGACAGCTTCCTCCCTGAGCTCAGAATTGTGACAGCCTGTCCAAAACACAACCGCCTCACACTCTGTGTTCTCTCTGTGTGTGTGTACGTGTTATCGTATATGACATCATCGCACCTGAAACATACAGGTGTGTGCGTTTAAGGTCCATGTTACGTTCTGTGAAACAGGTCCCCGACCGAACCAGACATTACCATAATCAGGCAGTCTCTGTTCGCTCCCGAAATCTGAGGTGTTTGAGGTGTAAGGCGACCAAAACATAAACGCTCACAGCGGAATACGGCCCGCTGGCTGCACCCAACCAGGAGGCAACGAGCGCGGCTACATAACAGGTCCTGCAGGGCCACCTAGGAAACACTTCAAACCTTTAAGCAGGTCAATTCTGAAAATAAGGAGCTCAGACTTAAGCACGTACACAAAATGGGACATCAACATTCATGAGAGTAAATCATTACAAAAATGTAAACAAACCATCAAAGCCTTTTTTAATCTTAGCGGCTGTTTACAAAGAAACGTCCAGAGTTTAAAGACAGATTTCTGTTTTCTGTTATAAATTCTTATAAAAAATACAACGGACGTGAAAATGACACCCCAGTCTGACCAAATGATCCCAGAACCAACCAGACCCCAAATACCCCCATATTCAATCAACCAGACCCCAAATACCCCCATACCCAATCAACCAGACCCCAAATACCCCCATACCCAATCAACCAGACCCCAAATACC
>JAJAGP010004409.1:0-50456 GCA_025084515.1 Ancistrus triradiatus | reverse complement strand
GGAGTTTAAAAAAAGGTTTTATCTAAAATCCTAAGTAACAGTGTTTTTCTATGGCTTTCAAATAACACAAATCATTGTTTATTTTTTCTGTAATCCCACTGGAAAGCAGTGTCCCCAAAAGTAGTAGTTATGTCATATGTCCCCATTTTCCTTCTATGCGGGTATGTGTGTGTGTGTGTGTGTGTGTGTGTGTGTGTGTACATAAGCGTAAAATGAAGCGCCAGCACATTTTGAAGAATTGTATCACCACTATGTTTGACATAGCGTTCACCTGCGAATTTTTTTAGGTTCTGCGCTTTTAGGTGGATTACCTATTATCTTTCACAAATCATATAATTAGATTTAGGTTCTAACTTTTATTTTTTTGTGTTAACGTCTAACTTTTTTAACAGTATGTATGTATTTAACCATTTGAGGGTGTGTTTAGTTTCAGAAGCCTCCATTCAGTCGCTTCTGATTGAATCCGGGCTCTACAGTAGACGTGGGATTTTCGAACCCTGGGACGTCCTTTCCTTTGCCTGTGCATGAGTGCTTTCTCCATATGTTAATGTAATTATCTCTTATTTGCACCAAATAAATGCATAATCTCTACAAACTGATTTGTTCTTTATGTACTCTGGATGTTTTATGAGGGAGGAGCTGGCTATGCTGGTGATCATAGGGCCTGGGCGTGATGCCAAACTCGGCAGGGCTAGATGGTTTTGGATACTTGCGCAAGACAGACTTTAGGTACAGAAAGTCTGAGACAGTGGGCATTAATACCTCGCAGGGCCAGCATGTGTCGCTGTTGTAGTTTTAGGGGAACACCCAGCCAGCCAGGAGTCAAGCCCAGGTCACTGCAGTGACCGTCCAAGTGCCATGGTGGCACATTTTACCTGTTTATTAAGGCGGTTAAATTAAATTGAACCGACTGAGTATTCAGCCTCTTTGAGAACACCTGTACTGTACACCTGCTCAGGTAAGGAGAATGGTCAGACTAAGATTTGTAGAATTTTTGGACATCCTTAAGTGTACTTGGATCCAAAGCGCTAAGTGAGCAAGCCTAGGGTGGCAATGGCAAGAAAAACTTCCTAAATGTTATAAGGAAGAAACCTTGGGAGGATCAAGATTTAGAAATGAACCCAACTTCCTTGGGTTCAGTTGTATGGTACTTTAACCACTGCCCTGTTGGACTAGTTTGAGAGGGCTATGGTTACTTGTGGTGGATTGGCTACAACAGCAAACTCATCGTGTTTCACGACCAGTTGTTTTTGCATGCGATGCCCGACTTCACTCAAGGGCACTGCCAGTACTGAATTTCTCTAAATGTTCTTCCATAGGTGGAAATGTTTTTGTAGATGCTATAGGTTTTTATAAAAGCTCTTATTTTTGAAAGATTAAAACGCCTTTGTTGTACTAGTCCTTACTGTTACTCTAAAATGTGTATCGAATTTAACCAGCATGCCACTACAAATGAATATTTTTAGGTACATTTTTATTACGTTAGCAAATTAGCTGCCCCCACTCAAATAACACGTTCAGAATGAAGACCCAGTGCGCGTTGTGCTCCGTATCTTGGAAGTATGTGGTTTATTGGGGGTTTCAGGACAAAACGTGTGTGAACACCCTATAAATAAATCATAAATCTAAAGGAAATGCGATTGTATTATTCGTTTTATGGGTAGACGGTGTGGTGATGCACGACAGCTGGCGCCGTGTTTATGGCAGATTAGAAATCGCCTTGGTTGCCGGGGTGAGCGCTAGAGGTGCAGAGCTAGAGAATGGGAAGGTAGAAGGTAGGCTAACCGTTAGCTCGGTTGCTAACAAAAGAATTGAAAATACGATTCTAACTGGGTGACGTTTTAAATTTGTGGTCGAGTGAAATATTCAGAAGCCTTTCGACGTTTTAAAAGGAGGACTTTAAATTGGTTAGCGTAAGCGCGAGGTTTGTTATTGTTGGGCTATGCTAATACCGTTAGCTACAAGCTAAAAACATGCCCCTTTTGAACTGCTTAACTTTAACTTGCTTTCTCGTCGCTATTTGGTGGCAGCATTGATTACTGAGAGGTTCACGCTACGTAAACGAGTCTCTGTCTGCTAGCTCACTGTTTTCATACCCTCCACAGGATGAGGTTTAAGTAACAACAGGTGTGTTCAGGTGTATTGCTCTTGACGTAACCGTTGTCCCGTGTCTGTCCTGAAGGAAGCATGAGAGGGAAGCGTGCTGAAACTGTGCCGACATGTTCTGGAAGGTGGAATGATGGAAGGTTCTGGACAGGAGAGGAGGATTTGTAATGGAAGCTCCTTCCCATGGCTCAGCCGCACAGACAGCAGGTTTTGGAAACTCACCGACTGCTTCTCTTCCCCCCAGCAAAGTTCCCCTGCTACCCAGCACCAGGTGAGCTCGGCCCAAGAGTTTGGTTGACACAAGACAGAAAAACACTCACACAGGGTTGGGTATCATTTGGATTTTATTGATTCCAAGTTTCCATTCCAAAATGATTCAAAATGTGCTAAATGTTTAGGTATAAAGCAGTATTCATTTTACGTTAGGCTTTTTTCTTCATGTTTAAACCTATTATAAGTAAAAAGCTTAATGTACTAAAACAATGATTGAGGAGCTCCAAACTTCTCTCAGTTCCTCCTGGTCATAAGTAATGTCTACTGCTGAAATGAAGAACCTGTGATCCGAAAGGAAAGGAATCATTTTAAATTTGCGTTAAGCTTTTTTTCCCATTTAAACCTATTATAAGTAAAGAATCTTAACATAAATATGATCCCTTTCCTTTTGGATCACAGGTTCATCATGTCAGCAGTTCCACGTTCCGTCACATGATTCGTGGAAGCCTTTGGCAGCTGCTGCCTTAAGCCATTTTATTGCATCGGGTACTGTTATTGTTTACTTTAGTGAAGTGAAACCGTACTTTCGACCTCCACGACACACTTACGCTCTCTGTCCAGCGAGGAGGCGGGAAGGCACGCCTGTAGGTTTAAATAAAAAATGTTCCAAGTGTTCACAAGTAATATCAACAGTAATATAAAAACAGAAGGTTCTAAAGGTTGGAGTTAATTTTGGTTCATTCAGAGGAATTTCAATGCTAGAAAAATATTTGCGTCTTTTTAAGTAGCGATGAGGATAAACCCTTGTTTTTGGCCAGATTCACGAAAACTTTCTTAAGAATAAACTTTGAAAGGTTTTTAAGACTGATACTAAAGTTCATAATGTTCTTAAATGCAATTCTTGGGTTAAAAAACATTTAAAAAAAATATTTTAAAGACTATCTTCATAGTTATATTCATTGTTATATAGGTTTATCTGCTTAGAGAAATAAACATCAAACTAAGCTATCCAAAAAAATTTATTTAAATTAAATATTTCCAATAACGAAATAGCTTAAAATTTGGTACATTTTGATGCTTATCTGGTCGACTCTTACATCCTAAGACGAGTGTGAGGCTATTGTAAGGTTAAGAAAACATTTAAGAACAATGTTTTCAATAATACTACTTGGTTTTTAAGAAAATAGTTAAGGGAAAATAAGGTTCTTAATAATTTATTAGAAGAATAACCATTTTTCTTCATTTTTATATTTTTCCTTCTTAACAGTGAAGCCCACATTTAAGTAGATTTTCTTTCCGAAGACTCTTTATGAATCTGGGGTCAGAAAATCTCATGCCACCTGTGATCTTTCAAATGTTATTGATTAAGGGTTGCTTCTGGATTTGGCGCCATCTGGCTTTTGGAGTACCCTTTGGAGCACTTTCTTTTTAGGTAGTTGAACAGAACTCATGGTTGGAGTAGCACCTGATTGGTTAAACGCCGGTCAGGGTTTTCAGCTCAAATTATAAAAGATAAACGTGAGGGTGTATCATGGACGCCTTTTTTTATTTTCCAGAAGGATTACATGGAAGTCCGTAAGCCAGTGTTGGAACTGAAAGATGTCCCTCCCCCTCCGCTCCACAGCGCCCCACTCCCCCAGCAGCCCTTCCCTCAGCCCACCAGCCCTAAAGTAAGCTTGTGTTCCCGGTGCGAGTGCACACTGCACCCGCCGCCGCCCCACAGTTTGGGTGACGGATTTGGTGGTGGATTTGGCATGAGTACCGGTGGTCCGCTCGCCGCACCTCTCTTTGCCCACACGCCGCTGCAGACCCCGCAGAGCTTCGGGCTCCCGGTCGCGTCCGTGGCCACGTCCCAGCCCAGACAGAGCTGCTGCAGGTACGCTCACACCTGCCCCTCTGCTGCGCCGCTGGGCCACGTGCAGTCCAAAGCCCCGGCCGGGTGCTGCCGCTGTAACGGAGAGCATCCGGCGGAGCAGCGCTTCCATTCTCACGGTGACACCCCCTGCACGAACCCCCTGCACCTCAATGTCGAGCACGGCACCCTCTGTCTGAAGGGCGCTCACTACTGCCACCGCTGTTTCACAAAGGTTGGTGCGGTTAAGCTCTCTCTGAATATTCAGGGTTTCCTTTTTCCTCACACTGATTCCACTTCGGTTTGGGTCTGGCTGTAGATTGTTGGGATCTGTGTGTCAGTAATGCCGCCTTATTTCTACATTTACTGTTTTGTTTATTTATTAGAGTTTTAACAAAGAAGAGGGTTACATTTCTGTCGTGTGTGTGTGTAGTATTATACGTGTAAAATGTATAGTATTAAGTATTTTTAGACATCTTTTTCTTGTTTACTTGTCTGTTGTCATCTTTGCCTCCTTTCTTCTTTTTTTTTTTCTTTTATTACTTTTCCCTTTTCCCTCTTCTTTGTTTCTATTTTTCTTTTATTTCCTTTCTTTTTCTCCATTCATTCTGTCTTTTTTCCCATACATTTGCCTGTTTGTCCTGTATTTAGTTACATTCTTTGTCTTGCTCTCTTTTTTTTTTTTTTTTTTTCTTAATTTGTCTACCTTTTTCCCTTTCATTTTTTTGTTTTTTCTGTTTTATTTGTCTTTATGAAAATATTCCTTTGTTTCTTTGTTTTTTTATCTTTATACCTCCATTTTAGCTTATGCCCCCCCCCTTTTTTTCCTTGTTCATTTTTATTGTTTCTTACCTTTTCAGTCTTTGTCTTTTCAGTTGGTTTTCTGTTATTTGCCTTCTTTCTTTTTCACTTTAATTATTTACCTTTTATTTTTTTGCCTTTCTTTATTGATTACATCTTTTTTTCTTCCTTTCTTTTTTGTCAGTTTTTCTATATTTTTCCCTTTTCCCTTATTTCTTTATTAAATAAGAAAGGAATGTGATCCTGTAGATAAAATAATAAAATGCGAAATGTGCTTTCATTTGATCGTAAGATCACATTACAGGACTTAAGAAGCCACTTGGCTTATTTACGTCCTTTGTATTTATTTTATTTACTGATTGATCATTTTTAGGTGTTTTATATAAAGATTGGATGATAATAATCTCTAAAGGAATGGAGTTTCAGTTTTGGGAATAGTGACCATGTGAGATCTCCAGATTTTATAAAATCAGAGTTTGGAACTGAAAGCTCTGGCACTTGGCTTTAGATGGGAGAGACTTTAGGATATTCAGACGCTTTGTGAAATCTGTTGATCTCGGCTCCAGAGCCGCTCGCTTTGGCTGCTGACGTGCTTGTCTGAACCGTTTAGCCCGTGCAGGGTCTGGGCCCGGCCGATTCTGAGACGGTCTGGCCGAACATCCCCCCTCCTCAGACCTGCTCTGCTCCCGTCCCCCTGTGTAACGGCTGCGGTGTTCCCGGGTCCTCCGCCGGCGGCGTACCGAGGGGCCACCAGAAATGCGGTGAGTGTTCTCGAGGAGACAGAGGAGCGCTTTTATAGCAGAGCAGTTTGACTTGACGCTGGTGTGAACGCTAGGTTCTGGGGACGGAGGCGGGCAGGAGTCCCTTCCTCCAGTGGGCGTGTTCTGGGACATCGAGAACTGCGCCGTGCCCAGCGGGCGCTCGGCCGCGACGGTGGTGCAGAGGCTGCGCGAGCGTTTCTTCCAGGGGCACCGCGAGGCCGAGTTCATCTGCGTGTGTGACATCAGCAAGGAGAACAAGGCCGTCATTCAGGAGCTCAACAACTGCCAGGTGCAGGACTGCCCTCGAGCTCGTGCTGTCGTAAGTATTCGAGCTCGTGTTAACACTGCTGTCATTCCCTCCCGGTGCAGGTGACCGTCGCCCATATAAACGCCACGGCCAAAAACGCTGCCGACGACAAACTCCGGCAGAGCCTGCGCCGCTTCGGGGAGACCCACACGGCTCCGGCCACGGTCGTCGTGGTGTCCTGTGAGTGCTGGTTTTGGGCGCCCTCTTTCTGTGCGCGACTTCTGTTCGGCTAAATGACTCCTTTGTCTCGGCAGCCGACGTGAACTTCGCCAGTGAGCTGAGCGACCTGCGGCATCGCCGCGGTTTCCGGGTCGTCCTGGTTCACAAGAGCCAGGCGTCGCCCGCCCTGCTGCAGCATGCCCACCTGCGCGTCCCGTTTGAGGAGTTCGTCTCGGAGCTACCTCCCAGGATGCCCGTCAAAACTCAGGTACGCACCCGCGGGCGGGTCCTAGGTTCTGTCTCGGCGCTGAGGGACCGGTGCGACGCCTTTCTCAGTAACTGTTAGAGATTAGAAGGCTCGTACGCTTTTAGACCACGCTCTGTGTGTGTGGTGTGTGTGTGTGTGGTGTGTGGTGTGTGTGGTGTGTGTGGTGTGTGTGTGTGGTGTGTGTGTGTGTGGTGTGTGTGTGTGGTGTGTGTGTGTGGTGTGTGTGTGGTGTGTGGTGTGTGTGTGTGTGGTGTGTGTGTGTGTGTGTGTGTGTGTGTGTGTGTGTGTGTGTGGTGTGTGTGGTGTGTGTGGTGTGTGTGGTGTGTGTGTGTGGTGTGTGTGTGTGTGTGTGTGTGGTGTGTGTGGTGTGTGTGTGTGTGTGTGTGTGTGTGTGGTGTGTGTGTTTGTCTGTTTTTAACGAACTACAGGTCCCAGTAGCTCAGGGCCAGGCAGCTCGGTACAGGAGCGCGACCTTACCCTGTATTGGAGAGAAAACAAACTCGACACTTGCGAGTAGAGCTCCCTCTGTCTTTACCCCTCCAGCCCTGTTTCAGCCTCCTCTTTGTGCACAACCTGCCCGCACACCGCGACGCCAAGTCTGTCACTAGCAGGCTCCAGCGCCTGTCCAATAACTGCGGCGGGAAGGTCCTGGGTGTATCTGGAGGCGTGGCAGTGCTCCGCTTTGCCAGCGCCGAGGCGGCCGAGCGCGCCCGCAAGCGCATGGACAACGAGGACGTTCTGGGCAACCGCATCATTGTCTCGTTCTCACCCGACGGGCCGGAGGAGGAGGAGGACGAAGACGAGGAGCAGGAGGACCGTCCCCCGCCCCGGCTCGCCGCCGTCCCCTCGTCCTCCTCCGCCGCCCTGTTCGTCCCGGCCGAGAAGCCGCGCTCGCCGCGCCGGCCCAGGCGGCTCTCCCGGCTCTCCCAGAGCGCCCGGGATGGGGGGGTGAACGTTCCGGAGCGGCCCTACAGCCCCAGGAAAGGGGGGCACGCCGCCTCCTGCAGTCCGCTGATGAAGTTCTTTCCCCAGGTCAGCCCCGAAGCGGTGTGTCCCTGCCCCCTCATCCTCCATTCTCCGTCCTCCTGCTGCCAGCTTCCACCCGGCTCCGTGAGGCTCTGAGCTCACCGGTTATGCAGCCTCTAACGAACCACAGGGATTAAATCATATAAAGGATATTATTTAATCATGTCCTCTTCCATTCAGAGCTTTGCCTTATAACACGCCAAATGCAGTACAGGGTTAAAACCATCGCTTAAAGCTTTATAATCAGCCCACACGTTTGTGTCCTGGTTCCTAACGCTATGTAAGGCAGCATTATGCCTCAGATTGCCCGGGTAAAGTGGCACTGGTCTGTACTCCTCACTAGGGTTGAGTATCGTTTGCATTTAATCTTTTTTATTCCCATTTAAACCTGTTATAAGTAAAAAGCTTAACGTGGTTTGATGTCCTAAAACCATTTGCTTGGCTCTAAAGTGCAGCTCCAAAGACTTATTGGCTGTAATTTTGAGCATTTCCAAACTAATAATGAGACGTTCTAGTATTTAAAAATCAGTATTTATTATTTAAGGTGGCATTTAGGCTCCCATCAGTCACTCAGACCCCTGGATGTCTTGAACGTCCATTCATTTTGGAACGATTCGATGCTTCTCGGATTAAATGTGGTTTGTTAGAGACTGTAGACATTGTGCCAGGGTGTTAATGCATCTGTGCTTACCCCTGAACCCCAAACCTCGTCCTGCCTGCCTGCCTGCTGTTCCCTAATGCTCCTTATACCATAACACGCCTGAATGATGTAACCGTTTGCATGATTCCTGATCCATCCGTGCGTTTTCGTGCTTGATCTCTTATCGTCCCGCATTTCCCCTCTTTCTCTGTCGCTATCACTGCTGTAACAAATCTCTCAGAGCTGTGAACCACTCTAACTTGTAACTAACTTTACGAGTTCGACTTTCTTACAGCAGCCGCCAGTCTTTCTTTAATCACTTTAAACGTTCCTGGCTGGACCGGGTTCACTTATGGCTGCTTTAATCCAGGACGTCGGCCCTGTGGAGGCTCGGACCAGGACGGGTTTCCCTCTGGACAAAGGCCGAGCTGCGTCTGCGTCTCCTCAGAGTAACGGACCCGCCCCTCAGCTGCAGCCGGCTAAACCAGAGCTCCTGCCTCGGGGCCGCAGGTATTCCTCCCAAAACAGTGTTCCATTTCTGTTATAGGTTGTTATTTCAGATCGGTGTTTGTGTTTATGTTTATTTTCAAAAATGAAACGGGGTCCTGGAGTTATTTTTTTCACTTTTATGAGCTGCTGTTTTTTTTTGTTGTTTTTTTTAAATGTCCGTCCAGAACAGCCAAGTCTGTTTTTGCCTCTTGTTTTTGAGATAATTACAGCAGAAATACCTACTCTGTTTCAAAAACCGTTCCTCTGAACATTTCAGTCCCGCTTGGATTCAAAATGGGATTTTTAAACAAAGGTGATGCCTTGCTTTGAGAAATGGGGAAATAAATCAATAAAAAAAATTTATTTAACTGATATTTACCATGATCCTTCTAGAACAAGTAGAACAAGTGAATTTTTCCTTGTCATTTGTTTCACACTCCCGAAATTCCACATTTTATAAGGCATTATTTGCAGTAATGGAGTTGTTGTATACTTAAACACTATGCTGAAACAAAAACAATGATTAGGTGAAATTGAAGTGATTATTTCACAATTATAATTACATATTGTCTGAAACTGACAGACTATGATGCAGCATAATGTTTATTCGGAGCCTGTTCTAATTTCTGTATTACAATCAGGCCGACCAATCAGAGCTCGGTCGCCGGGCAGAGCAGCTTATAAGGGCTTATAGGACGAGCAACAGTCTGCCTCTAAAACATGGATATTAAAGGAAAGATCTGATGGAATAGAACTGAAAGGAGATAAAGCTCACAGGGACTGGATGGAACTGTTCATGATCACAAAAAAAAACACAAACTAGAGCTGCAAGTTGTGGAAAAAGACACGGCGAAATCTCCAACACGTTAAGATAAGGGAAATTAAAGAAAGAAAAAGAAGGGACTTTTACTGATTCGTACCGGTAACACTAATCCAAATCTGCATGTGTTCAGGAGGGACCCGTGCAGCCAGCGCAACGCCCCCGACTCTCCCGTGGACCAGTTCCAGGTCAGCACGCCGTCCGCCTTCAGCAAACTCAGCCTGCACATGTCCTTCAGCCCGCTCATGGTCCCCCAGGGCTCCTGGTCCTCCCGGTGAGTGTCCCATAACCACTGTCAGCGTTCCAGCGTCGTCCTCCTGCTTCCCCGAAACTTCATCTCCGTCTCTCTCTCTCTCTCAGGAGCGCGTCCCCGTGTGCGTCGAACCGCTCGTCCCCGCTGAGCGCCCCGTCCCGTAGCCCCGCACCCGACGCCCAGCCCGAACCCTTCTCGGACGGCGCGGACATCCAGGTGACCAATCTGGACTACAGGATGTCTCGCAAGGAGCTGCAGCAGATCCTGCTCGACACCTTCGCCAAGCATGGCAGGGTCAGACCCCACCCCTCCCCTGCCCCCTCCCAAAACTACTGTCTATGAGTCCCGTTTGTACTAACAAGTGAGTGTGTGTTTACTTCAGGTGAAGAGCATTGAGCTCAGTCCTCACACCGATTACCAGCTCAAAGCCAAAGTGCAGATGGGTTCCCTCCAGCAGGCCATCGGAGCCATCGGCGTCCTGCACCGCTACAAGATCGGGAACAAGCGCGTCCATGTCTCCCTCGTCACCGGCGCCAATAACAAAACCCTGACCTGCCTCAGGTACGAGCACGGTGTAAGGGTAGCACCAAGGGAAAGGGCTTGATTTAAATATTGAAGTAAATTATCCTGTTTCCCTTCCACAGCTCGGAGATTATCAGCATCCTGCAGGACTCTCCAGCCAACTGCCTCCCACTCTTCAAATTCATCGAGATTTATGAGAGAAAGTGAGTCGCTTCAGAAAACACAAGCTTTTTTCCGTTACTTAAATAAAAGTACTATTCGTAAAGTCGTTTATAATTTACTCAAGTAGAAGTATAAAAGTACATGCTACTAAATGTTCTTCAAGTACAACAGTATGCCTTTAGAAAGCCTTTCTAATGCTGTTTTTGAAGCAGGATGTCTTTTATTGAAGGGTATGAGGGACAGCTCCATGACAGGGGCTACATCATGGTTTAAAGAATAAGTCATACAGATTTTCATCTTTAGATAAAAACATCGCAGCAACAACAGAAGCGAAACATTTTCAGGGGACCACATGAGGAATCAAAATGTAGAAAATACTTTGGAATTTTTTTTTCCATAAATGCTACTAAATCTCATAACTAGATATGGTAATATTCAGTAATGCAGTAAATCATGATATTTAACCCAAACTATAGTTATCATCGACTCCCTGAAACACTGTCACTGTATTTTATAGTCCAACAAACTGCAGCTTCAAGGATTTCTTTTGCACCAATTCTTCTTTAAAACTCCATTACATCACTTAATTTAAAAATACTTGTGCTATATATATTTATTTATTGCTCAAGTATTTTTTAATTATTATTTATAATTATTTGTGTGTGTGTGTATAATAATATATATAATATATATAAATATAATATAATAATTATTATTATTATTATTATTATTATTATTTTTTTTTTTTTTTTTTTTTTTTGGGAAAAATTATTTATATAGCAGTAAAAGTGTCTTTGTTTCTTTTTTTTGTTTTTTTTTATTATTTATTTTATACATAAAATTAAAATACCAACACCAATACCCTCAGGGACATAGCTAAACCAAATAATGTTTCCTCATTTGCTTGAAGACCAAATGTCCCGAACTTGTGCCTCTGTTTTGATTGTCTGTTATCTGTAAGGCTTAATGGCACCCGTGTTTCCGGCTTGTGCTGTGTAGATTCGGCCGGAAGCTGGTGGTGAGCGATCTGTACAGGCTGCCGGAGCTGGTGACGGTGCGGGAGCAGGGCGGCGGGCGTTTGGTGTGCCTGCTGTCCGGCGGCTTAGCCCGACACAGTCCGATGGGTTCCTCTCAGTCTCACGACGGTTCGTCGGCCAGCGCCAGCCCCGTGCTGTTCGAGGAGCTGGAGTACCACGAGCCAGTCTGCCGACGGCACTACGCTCAGCCCTTCAGGTACGACCGCCCCCTACATCAGTCCCAGTGGAAGCCGAGGCGCGTCTAACACAGGGCCTGTCCGATTGTGTGTTTGTGCAGCGAGGCAGATTATGACCCCGATACGTACAGGATCCCGTTCGTGGCTGCTTCTCTGAAGGCTCTGGCCGCTCAGGTGCACAGCCTGCTGCAGGCTCATGAGGGGACCGTGCCCCTGCTCAGGTACGAGCGCCTCCTGCCGGCTGCATTTCAGTAGAGTCGATCCAGCAGGTTTATTTATTAGACCCCTGTGAACAGTTTCCCAGAATGCTATGCGGCGGAGTTCGGTCCGTTAGAGGTGATGGAAGAAGGGAATTCGGATGAGAGCGTTCCTCTGGAGCACCTCATCACGTGTGTACCCGGGATCACCATAGTAACCGCGCAGAACGGCTTCAAGGTCATCAAGTGGATCCACAACAAGCCTCCCCCGCCCAATGCAGGTAAGGTTGTGTGTGTGTGTGTGTGTGTGTGTGTGTGTGTGTGTGTGTGTGTGTTCGACTGGTCACAGCATTCACCATATTTTTCCAGGCAAAATCGGCTTGTAAACAAATGCAAGCGAACGGAGGAGCTGTGCATTTTCTGGTTAAAATGCACATTAATGTGCAGTATGAAATAACCTCGATAGAGAGGAGTGTGTATCAGCGTGGTGGAAAATGATTCCTTGTCATAAGAAATTACCAAAAGCACAAGGAATTGGATCATTTCCTTTTTTATAATGGAATGTGTAGGGTTTTTTTTAATGTTCTCTAAATGGCTTTTTCTCTCTACGTCCCTATTCTTTGAGCTTTTCTCTTGCTCTAGGTCAGAACTTGGCCCGTTCACTGTGAAACACTGAAAACAACTAAACTGGGCATCTTTAGGTTCTTTTATTTGTTGACCAAAATGTAACGAAATAAAAAAAGGAAGTCAAATAGTGAGACTTTCAGTCTGTCTTCTTTCCGTTTGTTATAACGGATAAATGGTTCAGATCAACTCACAGGCAATGTACAGTACAGCATATTATTAACCTATACATGCAGCAAGATGGAGTTTAATGAATAATTAATGAAATAATAGATTAACCAGAGTACAGCATATATAATGTTTAGTATAATAGTACTATAATACAGTATATAAAATAGTGAATACTATATTATACAGCTGTTAAATTACTATTTATACTAGATATACTAAGTACTATTGCTAATGTATTACTATTATTGTTTTATTAGGAGAATCAGGCTTTTTGTCTGATACAGTCTTATTAATTATGAGAAGTTGCCTGGACCAATATGGCGACGACGCTGACACATGCTCCAGCAGCCAATGCGGCGTCTAGGTATATTATGTCCGTGTGTGTGTGTGCGTGTTTCAGACCCGTGGCTGCAGCGCTGTAAGAGCCCGGTCAGTAACCCGCAGCTGATCCAGTTCAGTCGGGAGGTGGTGGACCTGATGAAGAACCAGCCCTGCTGCCTGATGCCCATCACCAAATTCATCCCCGCCTACCACCACTACTTTGCCAAACAGTGCCGGGTGTCCGATTACGGCTACTCAAAGCTGCTAGAGCTGCTGGAGGCCGTACCCCATGTGCTGCAGGTCAGATCTTATAAACGAGTTCATGATTTCGTGGTTTAATAAGGTCTGATCCCATCGTTCATTTGTTTATTGTGTGTGTGTGTATGTGTGTTTGTAGATCCTGGGACTGGGTTCGAAGCGTTTGCTGACCCTCACACACCGGGCGCAGGTGAAGCGTTTCACACAGGATCTGCTCAAGCTGCTCAAGTTTCAGGCCAGCAAGCAGGTCGTCACCCGGGACTTCGTGCAGGCTTATCACTGGTTAGTTACTCATGCGCTTGGGTGTTTGTGTGATTATTTATTGTTGATGGTGTTTTATTTTCTAGCTTTTTGACACAAGTAGGCTTTGTGACAGTAATATCGTGTTAAAACGGGATTCGGAGGCTGCCACACTTATTAATCAGTTATTGAGGCATCTTGTGGTGTTTTTTGGGGTGGGGTTTTTGGGTTTTTTTCTGCATTTCTCCCAGTGATTCCATGACTCTGCTGGAGGGGTTAGGTCTTGCAGTTTTTATTGCGTGAGCTTGATCAGTATGAATCGTGTCGTCCCAGGTGTTTCTCCAAAGACTGGCGAGTGGTCGATTATGGCATGTGCGACCTGATGGATCTGCTGAACGAGATTACCGATACTGCCGTCAGCATCACGCAGCAGGACTCCGACACACTCATCTCTGTCCCGAAGAGAGGTAAGGACACACACACACACGCACCTTTTGGCGATTCTTTTCTTTTGTATGTAGCAGCTGTTTTGTTCAAAAAGTTTTAAAATGTTGATGATGATCATTTCGACCGAATCTAACAGCCAGGGGAAACACGTTCTACTGTTAAATGAAATCAGAGGGGCATCCAGTGTTCATAGAACTGCATTCAAGTTTTGGCATCGTTATGCTTCCGGTTCCAACATGGTGACAAAAGGGGCCAAAGGTTTGGGTGTAAAGAACATCTTTCCTTTGTCTTGTGTTGAATTTTCACGTTAAGCTTTTTCTTTCCATTCAACCCCATTCTCAGAGCGGACCTCCGATGAGATGGAGCGCACCAGGCAGTTCGGGAAGGAGGTGGTGGACCTGCTCCGGCACCAGCCGCACTTCCGCATGCCCTTCAGCAAGTTCATCCCCACCTACCACCACCACTTCGGCCGCCAGTGCAAGCTCAGCTACTACGGCTTCTCTAAGCTCATGGAGCTGTTCGAGGCCATTCCCGACGTGCTCCAGGTAGGTCCGGGACGCTCCCCAGCCCCAACACGAACTGCAAAACGTGTCAAGATCTTAACTCGTTGGATGATCCATATTAAGCGTTCTGAATCAGGGATGCTCAGGACAACGATGAATCATTCGTGTTCCATCTTATCTTCTTATCTTGCAGGGATTTGTTTTTTGGTGTTAATGCAGTTATTACTTTTTAAAAATGTGATCTGGACATTTCAGCATTGAGTGACCTTGTAAACATCCCCAGACCTCAGGGATGTTCTCCATATACCAGATCCCAGAGGCTTCCCTAAATCAGTGTATGAAAGACTAGAGTCAGACTGTGGTGTGAAAGTCCTAGGTCGGTCCTGAATCTTTTGTTGAGCAAGTCTCTGGCATGCGAGTCTTGGGTCTGTTCCAAGTCTCTAGTGTGCGAGCCAAGTCTCGGGCAAGTCCTGAGCCTCTGCTGGGAAAGTCTCGAGTCCATAGTGTGCAAGTCCCATGGCAGTCCTGAGTCTCTGGTGTGCGAGGTGAGTCCTAGAGAGTCCTGAACCTCTGCGTGCCAGTTCCATGTCAATCTTGATGGTCTGACAAGTCTTACGGGGTCCCGAGTCTCTAGCTTGCCTGTCTTGGGCAAAGTCCTAGGGTGTCTCGAATCCTAGGCAAAGTCCTAGGGTGTCCTGAGTCTCTGGCACGCAAGCCCTAGGCAAAGTTCTAGAGAGTTCTGAGTTATGGGCAAAGTCCTAGGGAGTCTTGAGTCTCTAGTGACAAAGTGACAGCTTGGTGGTATTGGGGTAAGAACCCATAACCACCCGGTTACCAGGCTTGTGTGTTAATCTCGGCTCATTCTCTGTTAAATGTTGATGGCGTTCAGGTGCTGGAGTGTGGTGAGGAGAAGGTTCTGGCTCTGGTGGAGGTGGAGCGAGTGAAGGCTTTGGCGGCTCAGCTGGTGAAGCTCCTGCGTGCCCAGAGGGACTGCACCCTGCCCATCAGCCAGCTGCTGGCAGAATACAGCAAGACCTACGGCTACGGCCTGCGCCTGCAGGACTACGACGCCAACACGCTGCCCACCCTGCTGGCCAAGCTCTGCCACGTGGTGAAGGTAACACCGGCTTTTCAGTCTCTCGCAGCTTTGGAACAGGCACGATCTCATCTAAAACCTCCCTCAGGTGGTGGACGGAGCCTCGGAGAAGGAGGTGCGTCTGATCAGCAGGAAGTCTGTTCGGGCGTTGACGTCCCAGCTGCTGGTAGTTATCATGTCCCTCCCCGAGGAGGGCGGCTGGCTGAGCGTGGAGGCGCTGCAGAGGCAGTACGAGGCAACGTACGACACGGCACTCAAGCCCTGCGAGTACGGCTACGTCTCGCTCACCGAGCTGCTCAAGAGCCTGCCATACCTGGTGGAGGTGCGTATCGTGGGGGCGGGGCCTAGCACCGGTACCTATCGGACGTTACGATCGTTCCCTTCTCTCTTGCAGCTCTCGGAGGACGAGGGAGACGCAGAGGAACGCGGTGGAGGGACGAAAGTCAGAGATCGACTACGGCTCACCCGGCTTTACCAGTTTGCCCGGAATGTTCGAGCCCTCCTCCACACCTACCACTACAACCAGATCTTCCTGTCCGAGTTCTGGGGTGCCTTCAGCAAGTACACGGGGCACGAGTTCCAGCCGCGGGACTACGGCTACAGCACGCTGGATGAGCTCCTGACTGCCGTACCGCAGGTCCGGCTACTAAAGGTCGTGCTTTCAGTATGAAACCATCTTAAATCAGTCTGAAGCTCCACGGGTGTGGTGTTTGTTTTTGTGCAGGTGGTCTGGATTAAAGGCCATGGACACAGGAAGATCATCGTCCTCAGGAACGATATGAAGGGTAACACTCATGCTGCACTGACTAGAGGTGTGACGATATATTGTGGAACGAGGCATCACGATGCAAAACTGTGACGTGCCATTATTAAAGCAGAAATAAAGCACATAACAGCAGAAGCACATTCCCAGTGAGCTCGTTTGACTTTAATAGCACTTATGTGATTTAAATTTGGCCAAACCTTTAGAGATGCGCCGATTTATGTAAATGTATGACCAGCTGAGTCCGATTTTCTATCTCTCTAAAGGCCTTTTCACACAGAGTGATTTGTACGGAACGAAAAACTGAGTCCGAAACTGACAAAATGTTTACTATACATTAAAATCAGACCAATCAGAGCTCGGTCGCCGGGCAGAACAGCTAATCGAGAGCTTATAGGATGAGCAACAGGCTGCCTCTAAAACATGGATATTAAAGAAAAGATCTGATGGAATAGAACTGGAAGGCTGGAGGATGATGGTGATAATGATCGTGTATCGGTATTGTGAAACAAATTTATGCAGAGCGTATCGTTACACCCCTTGCACAGCGCTTTGCACCTCATTACATTACAAAGGACACTTAATAACATTCTTTTTGTTACGTGACCTTCCAAAAAAAAAAAAAAAAACATAAAACGTTCAGCTGCTGTAAGTGTGTTTTTATTTTTTCGTGTGTGTGTTTTTAGCCCAGAGTGGCCGTGCCAGCGTGGAGAGCCCTCAGCCCGACGAGAGAGAGGAGAGCCAGAGCCCTGCCAGCACTCAGGAGTCTGGAACCCAGAGCCCAGGTAAAACCAGGGCCTGATTTTATAACTCATATTTCTGTCTTAAGTCTGGTTCTGGTACCCTAAAACGCTCTGGAGGCGAACGGGGGAAATGAGGGAGGGAACAGCGGACGGGGATCATCTCCAAACGGTTCCTGGGCTAATTCTCATCTCTGACAGCAGGGGGCAGCACAGACGATCCAGAGCTGCAGAACGTAGGCTCCGGCTCTCCCGTGGACCTTCTGTGCGCGCCGGTTCCGTCCTGCCTGCCCTCTCCTCAGCTGCACCCGGACCCGGTCCTGCTTCAAAATGCGGATGAAGCGGCGACGCCCAAACCCTTAAATCTCAAACCTTTAAATGTGGAAAGCCCCAGCAAAAGAACCAACCGGAATAAGGTCAAACTCGCGGCCAAGTTCTCGCTCTCGCAGTCGCCCGGCGTCTGAGATCTTAGGAATCGAAACCCTAAACTTTGTAAAACCATAAATCTTCCCACGTTCTGCTGCTCGTTTGTTTAGCACTTGCTGTCCTTGATTTGGTAAATGTCCCAAACCCCCCCCCCCCCATAAGTCTTGCTGAAAGCTGTCCGATATCTGAAGAACGTTGAAAAGAATCCGAGTTGGCTGTAACCGAAACGTTATTTGGGAATCATGATTTTTTTTTTTTTTTGCGTAATGATGTGAAGCTGGAAGCTTTCTGACGCGCTGCTTCATCGATCCGACTGAATTATTGGTGAACCGGGACCGTGTGCCGATTTTGTGCTCTTTTTCGATCATAGCGATGCAGATGAGAGTTTGAGGCTCCCAATTTCTCCGTTTCTATCCGGAGCTGCTGGACGTCCAAGCGAGAGCGCCCTCTTTTGGTTTTGGGGATTAAGTCTGGATATTTTTCGTAGGTGTTTAATATGCACGTGGTGCATAGATGATTTCCTAGGACTGAGTAAAGTTGTGTCGTTTTAATTCGTTTATCACGCCTCGAAGTGCCAAGGTTGTTTTCTTTAACCTTGGTTGTGGGTGGGAACGGCTCCGGCTGAAAGTGTAAAGTGGCGTGTAGGATCAGCAGGGGGCGCTCACAGGCCTTCTGAAGCTCTGTGGACCGAGCCTGGCTTTTACAATGGCTTGTATCAGCCTGGTACTGCGGTTCGAGCCGTTCCTCCCGCGTGTCGGTGCGAGTTTCGTCTTGTTTAGTGGGGTTTCGAAGTCGTGCGTGGTTCGTCCTGTCCGGTGGATTTAAGGCAATAGCGCCCGAGCTGCTGTGGGGCGGAAGCGAACAGAGATTTGTGTCATGTCTCTGAAACGCGTGCTCGAAAAGGGATCAGCTTCCTTTTTTAACACAATTTGTAAGTCGATCATGTTTACGTCCAGTTTCCTGACCTGCGTTTAGGTCCCTTGTAATGATTTACTGAAATCCAGGTATTTATGCCCCGGTGAAGGCGCTCGCATGAATTTTAGAGCCATTTTTTAAGTGCCTGATTTTGACGCGCCCAAACTTTTCGGTCGCGGTTAACTTGGAGCAGGAATGAGACTCTTAGTTCATAGCGCAGTTTTGGGAGACGCCCGCCTATGCACGTTTTTGCATAGTTTTCTTTCTGCCCTGGGTGTAATGTGTTTAATCTAAAGCAGTGTCGAAGTTTACAAAAAAATAATAATAAACTGCTGTTTAGTTCAGATTCCAGCGGGGAGCGCTTCGGTTAAGCGGCGTGAGATTACACAGACTTAACGAGTAATAAACGTTTTTGTTAGTAGCTTTAATATCCTTTTAATATCCGGCAAGTAATTAAAACAAGTACGATTCGAACCCGAGTCCGCAGTGAGCAGCAGAACGTCAGCACGTTTCCCCCTCTATGTTCGACGTCTCGTCTCGGACCGTCCCTCCTTTATCCGTGTGGCTCTCTCACCGAGAGACTCGTCCATTTCTGTTATTAAATTTCACGAGCATCACCTTCTGGCTCTGGAGGTTTTTTTTTGTCTGAATTCTCTCTCGTTCTCTCTCTGGTGCCCCCGGTTATCTATCTACTAACTTTGACTGAATGCACTTTTAACAAAGTTTTGGGATCGTGTGAACAGTTGAATAGTTTAAGAATCTGTTACTACTGATGTATTTTGTCTGCATTTACATGTATCGTGATAAATATCGTATATTGTGAAAATGTCAAAAAATCATGATGCAATATGTTTACCATATCGCCCCACCCCTACGTTTAAGCATCGTCGGTGACAAACGATATGGCGAATTTTCCTCAACTTAATTGATGCCTTTTTTCCATCCAAGCAAAGTCCAAGATCTTAAGAATTACAATAGGAAATAAAAATCTCTCACTTATACAGTGGTACCTCAGTCCTCGACGCATTTTGACTACAAAAATGTCTCTGTTCTTGTCCTGTGCTCGGCTTGCTTAAACTTGTATGAGTCGAGCCATGCAACTCAATTCAGCCAAAACTCGATTCAAGATTCACGAATCAGTACAAAGTGATTCATTGATTCAGTTTCACAGTAGCGCTCTCTCAGTGCAGATCTGCGCTGTGTTTGTGTATTTACTTTATTTTACATCTACAGTACTGTGTTCTTAGTGCTAATAAATCTCCATTTGTCCTAAAAAGGTTATAATAAGAGCAAACCGAAAGGAAACAGAAATGAGTTCATCAGTAGAGTAAGTGTTTTGTTTTTACTTGTCACTTTCAATCCATGACTCGCTAAATGTCATGAGATTTTTTGACACTGTAGTATAAAATAAGCTTTGTGTTAATGATTTTGGGTAACTGTAGGTTAATGTAAGTGTTAATGTGAGTACAGATTATATTAAATTCATCAGTTCATGATCTATTTAGCTTATGATGGATTTATGGAGCATATCCCCATCATAAATCAGGAGCTCCTGTACAGTACAGCTCCATTAATGCTGATAATGCCTCATTCTGGGGGGATTTTCTGGGGATCTGGAACCCATTCATTTCAGTTCCTTCTGGGATGAATTAACGAGAACCCGAGGTACCATTTATTACTAATATCTGAGGTAGCTTTAGTTCAAATATTTACCCTTTACTGATTCATGCTCACAACCGTCTATGAACCTGTTCGGTGTTAGAATGTGCATTTTATGCTCTTTTTAAATTCTTAAAGCAGAATTACAGAGTAAACAAAGGAACAAGGAAAAAAGCATTGTTAAGAAATTATTTAAGGATTAACAATTTTTCATAACTTTTTTTTTTTTTTTTTTTTTTAAACATAAGCAGTCATTTGAAGAGAGAAATTTCAGAGCTTTAAGACTGAAGTTTAAAAATAATTCTTAAGGATTTACTTGAAGGATAACTATTTATTTATTTATTTATTTTTTGTACATTTTTATTACAAATTAAAATCTGATAAGATTCTTTTAAGCAGTTTTTTTGGTGGTAATTTATCTTACCATGTTTCCTAAACTAAGTTTGAAAAAAAAAAAAAAAAGTCTTAATCTAAATGACTCCTTTTCATAACTTTTTTTTTATTAGGAAAAAATCTTAAACAGCTATTTGAAGAATAAAAATTTTGTAAGTTTTTTTTTTTTTTTTTTTTTCTTAGGAATGAAGTTAAAAATTATTTTTTTCTTAAGAATGGAATTCAGAAAAAATTCTTAAGTATATTTGAAGATATTTTTTCTTCGCTTAAATTTAAAAATGAATTTAAGAAAAATTATTCTTCAAATAACTGCTGAAGAATAACAAAAAAAAAAAGCATTAAGTTATTTGAAGAACAATTTTTCATAACTTTATTCTTAAAGTGCTTAAAGTTCTGATTCATACTCGCAACCGTAAGACTAAAGTTCCTCATTTCATTATTATTATTATTATTATTATTATTATTATTATTTTAAGTTCTTTAACTCTTCTGTAGACAGCTTTAAGGGCGACGCCGCAGAAGTAGAGATGAAATAAAGTAGCAGACTGGACATTGGTCCTTCAACAAATTCAAACGGCACAAAACCGATCCAGAAAGATGCTTTTATTGAAACATTTATTTACAGATGGAGCTTCGGTGTTTCGTTGGTTCACACTCGGCATACGGACGGAAAACGTCAGGAACGTTCCTTCCCGAAGCTTTGCAGAGAATTCTGAGCACAGAATGATGAGTGAGGATGTGAAAGCAAACCGTAGCGATGCTTATTTACAGATTAAATAGTACGGGGTATTTCATGGACGGAAAAAGACCCATTAAACACAAGTGGGGCTGTAAGGACTGGCACCGGTGGGTAGAAGGTTACTGGGCTGAGATGGTGGCCGGAGCTCAGCATTAAAGCCTGTCTGGGGTAAATCGTGTACGAGAAAAAGCAGGGGAAGGGAAATGAGGACGTGTGCTTATGGCGGGACTGCACTGGACTGCTAATGAGTCCAAATCCCAGTCCTACCAAGCCAAAACCGATGGGCCCCTGTGCAGCACCCTTAACTTTAATCATAAGTCGCTATGGATAAAATTCGGCTTCTTTCAGTTGGGAATCAGATATTTAAATTTCTATCGAGCAATAAAGCGGCTATGTTTAAAAATACAAACAAAAGAGCTGATTAATGACTTATGGAACCCCGTTCGCTACAAACAGCAAGACCCCGATGGACCCCAGACTAGAGAAGGATTTCCTGATCTGATCCTGAGTTTGGAGCTGTGGGCGTTACATGATGATGCACTGTGTGGCTCCACAGCAGTCCTTGATGATCGCTACGCTGGTCTTGGTGATGGACGGCTTGTTTGGAGGGAGTTCCGGGCTCGCCCTTTTCACTTTGGGCGGATCTGAGAGAGGAGAGAGAGCGAGTGTTAGACACAGTTATGATTTAAGCTGTGTAATAAAGCGCAAGCGATTAACGTAAGAAGATTTAGGGACGGATTCAGGACAGCATTCTTAAGAAAACACCAAGTTCATTAGAAGGTTCTTAAATGCAATTCTCAAAAAAATACTGGAACAATTAAGAAAATCTTTGTTGCTTTCTTACATGGGCTACGGTGCATCTTAGAGCTTGTGATATACGGCGCGAGACAGATTCTGAATTTGTATTCGCCATTATTTCCCTTATTTAGTGTCAGTCAATTTGACATCGGTACATTTCAATGCTTACCTGGTAAACTCTTACAGCCTACGGGAAGTGTGAGGCTACCGTAAGGACATACAGCTTTCAAGAATACCACTTCTTAGAATTCTACACAGTTTATCTTAAGAATTGTTCTTAAAAGAGTTAAGAAACCATAAGAATTTTTGACTTCATTCTTAAGAACGAGGTTATGAAAAAAAATTCCTAATTCTTAGCCTTTTAAGAATGAGCGTAAGAAAAGATTATTCTTTAAGTTACTTGAAGAATAGCAAATTTTTTTTTCTTAAGAATGAAATTAAGAAAAAAATAAGAATTCTTAAGCAGTTATTTGAAGAATAATTTTTGTAACTTTTTTAAAGAATGACTAAAAAAATAAGCATTCTTAAGAAGTTATTTGAAGAATAATACTTTCGTAACTTTTTGTTCTTAAGAATGAAGGTAAGAAAAAATAAGAATTCTTAAGCAGTTATTTGATGAATAATTTTTGTAACTTTTTTAAAGAATGACTAAGAAAAAATAAGCATTCTTAAGAAGTTATTTGAAGAATAATACTTTCGTAACTTTTTGTTCTTAAGAATGAAGGTAAGAAAAAATAAGAATTCTTAAGCAGTTATTTGAAGAATAATTTTTCACAATGTTTTACTTAATGAACTGAAGAAAAATCTTAAGCAGTTATTTAAAGAATAACAATTTTTCATAACTTTTTAAAGAACAAAGTTAAGGAAAAAAGTCTTAAGCAGTTATTTGAAGAATAAGTTTTCTTTAACTTGTTTTTAAAAATGAAGTGAAGAAAAAATTATTCTTCACATAACTGCGGAAGAATTAGTTGAAGAATAACAATTTTCTAACTTCTGTAAGAATGAATTTAAGAAATAAAAATAAGCATTCTTAAGAAGTTATTTGAAGAATAACTTTTCATAACATTTTTCTTAAGAATGAAGGTAAGAAAAATCTTTAAACGGTTATTTGAAGAATAACAATTTGGTAGCTATTTTCTTAAGAATGAAAATATTGGAATTGGCAGTTCATGAGGGCCTGGGTTCCAGTCCCAGATGGGCACTTGGGCCCTGCCTGCCTAGGGTGTAGCTATGCTTGGAAACCTGGACGTCCTTCTGGGTGTATGATCAAGCTTCACGTAATTTCTTTGTCGTGCCAGTTGATCGTGCCTTGCCAATGTCACCCAGACCTTGGTGGCCCCCTTGTTTTGGTCTTTGAGGGGCACTTCGTCCCGCCTAATTAAACACTGAATGCTAATTGCTCGTTTGTTGAGAGGGACTCGTGGGCTGAGAGCACGGCTCAAAATGCCACTTTGCCCTTTCAGTCGGTCGCTGACTCATGTCTGACCGACCTGTAATGAAATGAGCTGTTCCAATCGCTCAGGAATCGTCTTCGTCTTTCTCACCACGGGGCCCAAGCTGAGCTCGGGTTTGACTCTTAAACGTGATGCATATCACAGATTACCGGTGACACTGGGTAGACGGGACTCACTCTGTGCCTCTTTGGCCAGTTTGTCCAGCGGCATGAGCTTCAGTCGGAGGAACTCGGCCATCTCCTTGTCCTCCTCCTGCTCCCTGTGGGACGGAAGATAAAACACGAGAGCGTTACCGAGGTGCAGATGGAGAGAGGCGTCGATCTCGCGGTTAGACAGATGCATGACGTGAAGCGCGAGAACGGCGGATGAGTCACAAAGTGCAAAAAGTGACGAGCGCCAGAATTCGCATTTGGAGTGATAAACATTTTCTGTCGCTTCGTTTCTCTGAACGGATATTAAAACTGATAATGCGATTATATTCAGCGGGCATCTTCGGCACAGAGAGGCTCGTTTCTACCCAGTTAGCCTTTCAGATTAAACTACGAAGCTTCTAGGGTAACGTTTTTATAAGGCTCCGAACGTAAACATTAATTATGCTTTAATTGAAAAGAACGCTTCAAGTTCTACATCTCTAACTTCTATATCTTATGACATTTGATCCGTGTGCCGTGATCCCCGATTGGGCTCTGAAACTCAGAGGGCCTCGGGTGGGGGAGTCCTGTGTTCCTTCATGTGGTCGTTTGGGACATGTGCACCATTTACCTGAGGGAGTTACGGTATTGTGGGATGCATTGTGGGAAGATGAGCCAGTGGAGAAAGTAAGGTCTGGGTAGTAATCTGCTCTGGACTTGCGTTACGGACCACGTGTTGGCTCGCCAGTGTGTAATGTTGCTGGGGCACTTTAGAGATACCAATTGACCTCATGCTGACGGTGTGTTCGGAATGTGGGAGCACATCGGGGTACTTGCAGAAAACCACACAAACTCTGTGTGTTCGTGTTACGTCGGATGAAAACAGGATGGGAAAAGAAGCGGAAAGTCCAGATGCACAACTGTAGACCATTTCTTGTACAGCTGTGCATCTGGACCTTCCTTATATTATTCTTTAAAGGGTGCAAACCAAATATCTGAAGATCTGCATGATTCATTTTTAAAAACCATCATTCCCCGGTGGTTCTGTTTCATGCTGCTTTAGCTTTACCCCTATTTAAAAACCAACTGCTGTCAGATTGTGAAGCTTTAACCAAATCTCCAGCCAGGCCCTCAGTACAGATTGTCTGGTTCTTTATTTCTGCGAGTTTGTGGCTGGATCAAGCTCCCTATTATCTCTGGAACACAGATCACAGTGTGGGTGCGGATACCGGCGAGTGCAGATCACCGCCCACGCTCGCGTCGGTGCTCCTCGTTATTTCCTCCTTTTCTTTTTATTTGTTTATTTTTTTATCGACCTACCTTAGTCTCTCCACTTCTGCATCATCCACCAGGAAATCCCTCTTTTCCACCAGCTTGTGGATCTTCTGGATCAGCTCTTCCTCCTTCTGCCAGTGCTTCTTGCTCTTTTCCTTCTCTGGCATAAAGCAATGAATTAATTAAACCTCGCACAAAAACATAATCGGATTCTCACTAAAAAGTCTGAAAGTTAGATAAATCCAATTCAACAAATGCTGTGTTTAAAGAACAGCAATTTATGAACGTCTGCTCTTCATAACACACATTAGTGCGCTCTGAAAAAGTGGCGGGAAAGGTTACAGATCCATCTCTACATAGTTTGGACTCCACCCATAAACAGTGGGACAGATTGTGTACAAATGGAGGAAATTCAAGTACCAAGAAGGGGTCAACCAACAAAGATCACTGCAAGAGCAAAGTGTTTAATCATTTTGGTCACAACGGAACCCAGGGTAAGCAAATCAAGGTCTCACAGATTGGCTGATCTTAATGTTCATGAACCCATCATCATTAGAAGGCCGAACAACAACGGTGTGCGTGGCAGGGTTTCAAAGAGAAAGTAACTGCTCTCCAACAGGAAAGTAGTTTGTAAAAATTACGTGGGCACACCACATCGGATTTGGCGCGGGTTTTACACCAAGCGATGCCACCCCTACTCCCTGTTTATCCAGGATTGGAACCGCTGGCGCTGGGACACTCTGGAAAATCCTCTTAAACTAACAGATGAAGGTAGATGAACATGGAGAGAACATACAAACTCCACACAGCCATTGTGCCACCAAATAATATATAATTCAATATAAATGCAGTAGAGCTGGTGCCACAATAAAAGTAAACGCTCGATACACAGTGCTGCAAGGGCTTACAAAACCCAAACCTAAACAGTGCCCAAACTTTTGTGCCCAACTTCTTTAAGTTAAGTTCGTTATAATGGTCCAGTTCAAGCTCATTTTGGGTTTATAAGCAGCCTGAAAGGCGGCAGGAGGCGCAGTGAAGATCATGTAGAGGGCAGGATGTGCCAAGTCAGCTCTTTCTGCACTGAACCTGATCCAGCACACACACACATGCCTCTTAGATAAACACACTCCTCATCATCAGCAACATAATCCTCAATGTCAGTGACTAACGGTTCCAGAGCATCTTCGTGGTCATCACACTTACCCGGAACTGCCACGATCTTCCTGAGCTCCTGCTTCAGTGCCATGATGTCTTTACACAGCTGTATGTCGTCCATCCTAGAAACAGGAGCAGATGTTTGAGATAGAACCGGTCATTACTCCTTTTTAAAATTCTACCTTAATATCAGCCAGATCACGATTGGTTCAACCCAGCTTCGATGTCGGTCCGTCTCGCCGGAGTGCTGACTGCTGCGGATTTCCATACCGAGAAAGGACGGCGTTAAGTCGACTCGTCCCAATCTTTATCGGCACACGGGGAACAAACGCCGACGTTTAGAGACGAGAAATCAAATTAATCGTGTGAATGTCATGCACTGAAGGAGCTCACAGGGTGGTTTAAACCAGGGGTGTTTTTAGACTATTTGAATTTAGAGGGGCACAGGTTTACCCCTCTGCCAATCAGTCATGGGGCATAAAAAATAATCCTGTTAAACACTAACTAGGTGAAATGATTTCCCACAAGCCATGAATGAGAAATGAAAAACAAATACACTTTCTTTTAAATATTTGCGGATAGCCTTTACTTTGTGAGAAAAGCTCAAAGAAACAAGCTTTTGCAAAGATGCCTGGGCATTCTGGGAAACGTAGTGCCTGTAGTGAACATGTGTGGCGTGTCCTGTAGTTCTGTTCAGCAATCCAGGATAAAATGGACTTTGGGTCTGATGATGAACCTGGCTTAAATGCCATTCTTTGTTGATCTGGAAATCTGGTGCAGCTGTCAATACTCTGGCGAGTCCTGGAGCTGCTGGAGCCGAGAAGCCAATGATGGGACAACAACGACCTGAAATCTTGGATGTGTTGGTAGATATAAAATAAATGAGTTATAACAAAAGATTTGCAAGCCCGTTAAATACGAACCATTTGTACATTGAATTATTAACACAAACAGAAGGTGATCTCGACGTCCTCAGAACTTTTTGTTCCTCTATAACAAAGCCCCGTGTGATTACAAAACACTTTTGGCTGTATTTGCAAGCAGCTGGCTCATGGTCGTGGCTGGATGTCAGAGCCGTGACACACGGTCTGATCCTGCTTCTATTTTTAACCTCTGACTGAGCAGAGCGATCGAGCTCAGATCGTCTTTTTTTTTTTCAGTTTTCTCGCTGCTTCTCTCCAGCGCTTATCCACGGCGGACGATGACTCATCCGTCCACTCGCTCCATCCAGATCTTCTCATTCTTTGTCTGCTCTGTTCTTCCTTCTGTCTCTGTCCCTGGGGTTTCGTTTCTCCCGCCGTTTGGTTCCGCGTTGCGGTTGTTGTCTTTTCGCCCTTAATCTCGCTTCCCATTTCATTGTGGTCATCCAACTCTGGTGTGTGTGCTGCATTGTGTGCCTGCAAGGCAGCATTTGTGTCGCATTCTCTAGAGACTCTTAACCCTGCGACGCAATGACCCTCAGCGGTAAAGCAATGCTGTATTTGTTTTGCTCTGCAGAAGGAATCGGATCGACTTTAAAGCTGATAAATTAATCTGTATGCTTAAGAAACAGGCGGAGTTACCGAGGAGTGATGGTGGAACATGTGAGGAACCTTTAAATAATATTAAACCTGTTAAACAGCATTTTTAAATTACGAAACATTTATTAAAAGTAATATAATAAGACGGTGTCAAACAATGATGCTTTCATGTGATATCTGACTCATCTGGAACCTCCGGGATGCGGATTGAGTTTCGGCATTGGATAGTAACATTTCTCTGACTTATACATTCAGACCAAGCAGTTTGTCCGTTACGATTTGTCCGTCGTTAAAGAGGCTCGGGTCTTTAGTCCTGAACGTCCAACATGTCCGCTACAATAACAGACCGTTCTAATATAAGCTAAAAAAATGATGGTCGTAACTTCAGGCTCCAGCAGATGGCGCTGTTCGAGGATGATTGGGCTGAATCCCAGTCTCCATAAAATTTTCATCAGAATTGAAGTCAGACTGACGGACAGGGACTTTGCGTCCAGTCAAGAACTTCTTCTTGAAGACCAATTTCTCTAAGAACACTCCCAGTTCCCTGCATACCATGAACATACGGAGCAGGGTAGTAACCCAGAAGCCTTTGCTCAATTCTGTTCGTAAAGTCGCCCGGTTACAGGGGCAAAAAGACAAACAATGGACTGGTCATGACTCTAAACGTGGTATCATTTCTGCCTGTATGTGTTTATTGAAGACCGATAGTTTGCTGATCTGCTCTGTGACCCATTTTCCACAATGGAAGACAAGGTAGTTGTAGCCCGATCATCCTTGTGTAGCGCCATCTGCAGGAATCTGAACTTACTACCACCTTATACAAGCAAGGTGACTCATATTTTGTCTGGAGAGCTTATAATCTATCATTGTAAGGTCTGAGAGTGGGTTTAAATGAGGCAGGATTTTTTCTGTAGCTCGTCTGCATCGCTGCTTTCAAACGGAGTGGAACTGATTCTGAAAGGCTCTTCCTTTTCCCAGGGGCGTCCTGCTTTTGTTTCAGGTCAGTGGATGGACTTAATGGATCCGTAGGACGGTCTACGGATTCTCAAACACACGAGTACGTTCATCACTGGCTGGTTAAATTTCTGCGTAGTTACTGCCTCAGTGATTGATTTATTTGTGTCAGGGATTCGAGTCGCGGCCATAGTTCATCAATGCCGAGTCTTGTGTTAAGGGAACTCCTGAAATTGGGAAAGTGGGAGCCAGTGGCGAGGCTGTGGCCCATACGCCAAGGTGCCATCCTGCAGACCAGCAGATGGTACTGTACCCAACCAGAAACCTTTATCATCTGTCGGGAGTCTGTAAAATTAACCAGGAACTGCTGGCTGAACAGAGAAGGGAAGAACATGCTCTTAAGCGAGGGAACCCAGTCCTGTTGGGTATTTATGGGAAATCCCCAGCTACCATGGGTGTCCTCTCAGTGCCAGTCATAAACCTGGGTGATTGTGAAGGGCATCTGGTTGTAAAACCTGTACCAAATTTACTATGCTATTCTTTTTACTTGAAAACGAACATTTACACTTAATGATCGTTTATGGGGTTCTACTACCATTCTTCTAAAGTAGTTCTAATCATTTATGGGGGCACCCTTGGTCAGTGTCATCCCTGGTAATGTGAGAATTGGATGCAAAAAGAGAGCACAGTCTGAACTTTGTGCCAGCGGACCTGCCTGGACCTTACACAGGTGCCAGGAGGGTACCTCTGCTCAGGCCCAGTGCATTCCCTGTTAGGGTCCAGACCCTCCCTCATGGTCTTGACGAGGAGAAGCAGAGGTGAGCAGTGACGTTTTAATAGCAGGTTGAGTCTGGACCCGACTCTAAGCGCTGGCGTCACATGTGCCCGCTGTAATCCGAGATCGAACATTCAAGCATTAAGTGATTATCGTTCCTTACATGAAGCGCAGCTCGGACTCCCGCCTGACGAGGACCTCCCTGAGCCTCTGGATCCTGGCCATCTCAATCTCAATCTCGTCCGGAGTCATGGAGCTCTCCGCCATGGACACATCCATCTGACCTACAGGAGGACACAAGTGACTTCAGTTAAAGGACGATTTTTCAATGAGAGAAGAGCTTGCAGTTTTTTCACCTTGGCTTTGACTTTAAAATGCATTTTCTTTCCACGTTTGCCTCGTTTTATCCCTGGCATGGGGTCCGGTATGAATACCCAGAGCAGACAGTCCATGCCAGGTCTGGTCGGTGTCGCTGATGTATCTACTGACCGACCTGCCCTTCCCCAGACACGTCCAATCATGTTTGAATTTAACATTTAATGACTAACCAAAACACCAGAAGGCATCGTCAGGTCTCAGTACTGATGTGGAAGGCATATTGGTAACACCGTGCCAACCGAGCTTCCAAGATACAGCCTAACTGAAGACCTGTCCTGTGCAGCTCCACTAGTGGCTAAAAGGTACATAGCACATCTTTAACTCCAAAGTCTGGATTTGATTCGATCTCTGAAGCTTTTATCATTCTTTAAATTCAGAATAAATTTAATAAAGACATGATAGTGGTGGTGCTGCAAAGCTCCAGGGTTGTTTGATCTTGAACCCTGGTTAGTGTTTGTATAAAGTTATTCCCGTGCATAAAACCCAAAAATGTGTCTTACCCATTAGGGGTATGTGCCCACCTCGTGCCACGCTCCTGACCTGGATTTGCGTCGGCTGCTTTGTGCTGAAGTGTTGCGGCACCATTTGAGGGAAAGCAGAAGCTGTTAAACCACACCTTTTCATTATCTCCCTCCACAAGCGTTCCCTCATCACTGTGGCACTCATGGACGAAGCAAACATGACTCAGAGTCTTAAACGAGCGCCTCGTAATTAAGTGAAGTGGTCCGAACTGTCGGTTAAGTTAACAGAGCAGAAACTATTGTAATTGGCCGTGTGGGAGGCTTCAGCGGAGCTCTAATTACGTGCAGAGCGTGTGTTTAACGAGGGCCGATCGGTGTGGATGGCTCTGAGCAGACCTTCTGACCTCTGCAGTACGAACCGAAGGCCCGGGTACAAATCGAACCGTGTTAAAGCAGGACGTAAACATCTCACCGGACTGCAGCATGAATATTTAACCAGCAGCAGCAGCAGCAGCCGTCGATGACTCACACACAGCGTCACTCACTCAACACATCATCTGCAGAGCGATGGACCGGCACATCGTCCTCTTCCTCTGCAGAGTTATTCACTTTGTGATCAAACAGGTTTGAAATTACTGGCACGTTTAACCCAAAGTTATTTCTGAAGACGTTTTATGTTTTATCCAGTCCAGTTGTTTAGGGCCTCTGGATAAATGGGACCAGAAACTGTACAGAACCTGAAAACCTGGACCAGTAACCGAACGCAACTCTGTACTTGAGAGCCCCCATCTTATCAGAGGCGGGACACGAACTACAGAGGGTGGCACAACCTCAGATTCCACCTGTATTTAGTTTGAAAGTACTGTCAGTGTCTGTGTGGCTCTACTCCGGGTACTTAGGTTAATTGGTGGCTTTAAATTGGCCATGTGAGTGTGTAGGTCTAGTATCGAATAGCCATTGATGCTGGTGCGACGTTAAGTAAACAAAACAAATAAGCGAGACTCAATAACTTGGTCCACCCAAGGTTTCTGCGTTATAACGTTTAGGGATTTTCCTTGCCACTGTCGCCCTAGGCTTGCTCAGTTTGGGCTTAGATATTAGAAGATGATCTAAAATGGTAAAGCTGCTTTTAGACAGTGCTCCATTCTAACAAAAAGTGCTATATATAAATAAATCTGACTTGACTTAATATGGGGGCACCCCTGCTTGGGATCTCCAAACTCCCACTGAGAGACCATAAACTGTGCAGAACGTGAGTTTAGGGCAAAATGGGCACCAGGCAGGATACTAAATCAAGGACCGGATTCATGGAGGCTTCTCAAGAAAAACACTAAGAACTTTAGAAGTTCTCAAGTATTATCTTAAGAAAATCTTTGTTGTTTTCTTACCTAGACTTCATCACATTTTTCAGCTTACAATATTCATAATCAATAACCTTATTTATGCTGTTTTAAACTTTATATTGAAAGTACATCGTCCTTATTTCCAATACGCAAACTTTTTTAAAGTTTTAAATTGTGATGCTTTTTTGCGTTTTGAACTGCGAGTGCAAGGCTATCATAAGATTAAGTCAACATTTAAGAACGTAACGCTTTCGAGAATACAAATTGAAAAGAGAAAGGAGAAAAGGAAAGAGAATTCTTGCAAAGTTAATTGTAAAATAACAATTGTTCTCAAGAATGAAGTTAAGAAAAGACACATTTAAGAAGATTTCTGTTCCACTGATGCTCGTTAGGTCCAGATGTTTTGGGACTGGGTCTGTTTCTGATCTGATCTGTCACATGATGCTGACCAGAGTTTGTTTTGAGCGATGCTGGAATTAATCGAATATGAACATTTTTGGAGAGCAGAATGCACTGAACCAAACATAAAAATGAGAGGAACTGGATTTTTTTATTTAGGCGGGATTTGAAGGTGTAGAGCTTTGTAATTGCAGGATCGTGCATTATTTATTTATGCTCTCATCCGAGATGTGTTGATGCCTGCAGAACACTGGATATTATTCAGATGTGAGGCTGAGTTTTGGTTACAGTACTGCTTTTTGCTGATCAGGACCTTGTCTTTAAGCTCCGAGTCACTGACTGGCTCTGAGATCATTCCTAGTTTGTAATTATTCCCATAGACGAATCGGGGCACGAGCCTCCTGCTCCCGGCGGAACAGACGACAGGCCTGGTGACGTCCCTGAGCTCAACACGTTCCATTCAAACGCGTTTCCTCGTAAAGCTCTCACAAAGCTCTCGTGAATCTCATTTGCACGTTCCTCTCGTGCAGGTGAGTGTCAGAACACGGACCCCGGAGGAAACTCAACGCTCTGCACTTGATTAGTTGGTTATTAAAAGCTTAAAGAGCAGATCAGGGATTCTCGCCTCAAGTCCTCACCTAAATCTGCGTTTACAGTCTTTTAGTTCTGCTCCAAGGAGCCTGATTGGGTTTTATAATTAGCCCTTCAGACGTCAGAGCGGTGATAGGTGAGCTCACTTTGTCACACATCCTGCCTTACTCATCATTATTCATTAGGACATATTACAGCAAGTACTCGTACCGTTCACATATATCTTTCAGATTTCCTCTGTCAGGTCCAATCACAAAGCTAAGCAGTGAAACGTCAAGGGCTGGGATTTGATCTCATGATCTCAGAGCTGGATCTAAAAATAAATCCAGTTTCTTCTCTTTCCGCTGATGGACTTAACTCACATCATCATTCATATCACGTTCATAAATCTATCACAGGAATTGTGGATTTGAGAAGCACATTTTAACCCTTCTCATCCTGCTCTGGATTGCCCGATGGTTGCCCCCAGTTACCCTCCTTCCCTGAAACAGCAAAACTGTCCGAACATGACCCCTAATTTGCTCTTATTGACCTGCTTTGGTTTGTTTTACGAACCAGATAACAAGCTGCTCTGTCAGGACTCTTTTGTTACGATTTGTGGTCGTATAAAAGGCAGGCTGGATACTCATTTAGAAAACCAATTTAGAAAAGCCTCAATGGGGTTTGGGTTCATTCCAAGCTTCGGTTGTGTCCCCAGACGTCAGATCAGGTGTAAATCTGTATCCTGCTCTGAAATCGGGCGTGTTAAAGCAGCTCAGCTATGCAAAAAAGGTCCCTGATGACCAGAAAGGCTTCTCTGATCTTACAACCATGAGGCGAATGGGCTAGAACGGTGAAAGTCCATAATTTGAGGGTGGAGAGAAGCCTGGAAAAAAGTAGATTTTCACCACAGATGGTTGGATCAGGTTTTGGCAGGAAAACGTAGTGACCGATCCTGCCAACGGTTCAAGCTGCTGGTGGCATGAGGGTTGGCTTTCCTGGCACAAACTGAAGCCCACTACAAACTGGCTATGGTTGGAACGCTCTTGGTTTTGTTACAGATCTTCCACTTGGAGGCCGGTAATGCGCCGAAAGTCTCTAGCCGAGTCGTGATAAAGAGAGGGACTTGAAGCAGTAATTACGTAACGTCAGCATCATTCAGAATCGTTCAGAATCCCTTAACTCACTTAAGTGAGTTTGTGGCACCAATAATTCAGGCTGTCGTTACTTCCTTGGTTCCAGACATTCCTGCACTTATGCCGTCCGTTGTAAACATGCGAAAGTCATGACACCTTACATGGGATGGAAACTGATTTGAGGAACACACTGGTGTGGAGCGTTTAAGAAAAGATGGTAAAATCACTCTGTACCAGGGAACCGAGAGCAGGACTTAATGGTTCCAGGGAACCGAGAGCTGGACATAATGTTGCCAGGGAACTCTGTAACCAATGGACCTGACAGAAGCCAGATTGTGCCATATCTGAGGTCTGTATGAGGTCTGTTGTTTATGTGCTTATGGAATCGTGTTTCAGTTGTTGGAACCGTTGTGAAGTCCAGGCTGTGGTCCCCTGAAATCATAGTTCCAGTGTTGTCTGTTCTTGGCATCGTTTAATAATTTTAGCGGACTTTTGTAACTAAATACATTTCCTCTGAGCTTTGGTGTGCTTACAGACTAAAGTCAGATAACAACCTGCGATATTATCAGCTTTAAACAATTTGCTGTATGTTTAACAAAATACATTATTCATATATTATTGGCACAGTGGTCTGATATGGAAGTCGCAGAAAAAAATAAACAAACAGTACTAGTAACACTTGAGTTGTATTATTTTAGGACCTAGTGCTACTTTATAATGCACCCAAGCCTTGAGATGAATAAATTCATTAACAAATCATATTCATAAGTACCAGTCGACTAGCTAAGAGCTTAAATATGAGGTTGATATTGGTTGTGATTTAAAGTCAAAATCAAAAGACAAAGTCTGATTTATTTCTATAGCATCGTCTCAAAGCACAAAGCAGAAAATGAGCAAACCAAGGGCGACAGTGGCAAGGAAAAACTCTCTAAACATTATGAGGAAGAAACCTTAGGAGGACCAAGACTGAAAAGGGACCCGACCTGCTTGGCAGCTTTAGTGTTATATGTAAAAATTAAACTAAGTTATCTAATTAATAAGTTTACAGTAATTATTTTAATAAAAAATCTTAATACAGTTGAGAGAGCGCATATTTAAATGAAGTATAATGACTGAAAAATATATTATTATTATTATTATTATTATTATTATTATTATTATTATTTAGGAATGTCCCAAGTCATGAATTTTGGCGGCTTAGGTGTTATATGTAAGAATTAATCTGATATGATGTTATCTAATAAATATGTTTATTGTAATAGTTTAAATACAAATAAAGAAAATATAATAATAATAATAATAACAACAATAATAATAATTATTATTATTATTGGTATTATTATTATTATTATTATTATTTAGGCATATCCCAAATAATAGATTTGCATGATTTTTACTGCAAACAAAGTGTGTTTGCAGTAATGCTGATAGAGAAGCAGCAGTGTGTATGAAATGGGTCAGATCTCTAAAGCCTTATTTATTAAGTAACCCTAAATAATGACCATTTTAGCCTTAAACGCTGCACATTTTGTATAATAACCCTAATAATATCAGATAAACATCCTTTATGGCTCACAGCGGACATTTCGGTTATGAATGCTCATTGCTGAAGGTCTAAGCTGGACGGTTTGGTGAAGCGCTGTTTGCCCGTGTCAGATAAAGCAGGACGATCCCTAGCGGAGTTCCGTTTGGCTCTTTGCGGTATTTACCTGCCTCTCTGCTCCAGCTGGTCTCACGCACGGCGCCGTAGCTCCTCTCGTTATCCGCGATCGACCTCTTCAGCTCCATTTTCACTCAATTAATGAACACTAATTAAGCCGGTGCGCTTTAAAGGTGCAGGTTTTTGGGAGGGTGCTGGTTTGGGTATGGTTTTAATCCTCGGTTGCTAGGTTTGAGCAGATCGGGTCCTGCTGGGGCTCGGTTTTGTTCATCCTCAAAACCAGACAGAGAGAAGCGCTTCTGACAGGGATGCTGAAGGGAGGCAGCGCGCATGCGCAGTGCAGAAAATGCTGCCACCTAACTGCTGGTGAGATATGGTACGATATATAGAGCATGATCTGGTTGGAGCTGGAGTTAAGCTCTGGGATATATTGTAGAGGATGTTCTTTAAGAAGCTGCAAATCGAGATCTACTAAACAACAAGGCTTGTTGAAGAGCTGGGACAAATTCTGCTAATTTTAGCACGAAGCATCCCGTCAACCAATATGTAAGATCGCACAGTTGGTCTCACCTCCCTCAGGCACATCCATTTGGATCTGAGAGGGGAATGTACCACCCGAGCGCCCTCGAGCTCAAGATTTCAGACCTCGATTAATAATACAAAGAAAACAAGTTCATTTTCAGTTTTAAACAAAACAATAACAATGACAGCAACAGCACACATCATACCTTTACCCAGACCACATCAGAGGACCCTAATGCCCTCATAATGTTGAATTAGGATGCCATGCCCCAAAACGGGTACCTGCTTGAGTGCATAAGAACCTACAGTGATTCACTTATTAAAAATTTACTTATAACATCTAGGCTATAAGCAGGTCAGGTTTCTGTTTGAGTCCTGTCTACGTTTCTGCCTTATCACGGTTAGGGATTTTCCTTGCCACTGTTGCACCAGGTTTGCTCTGTTAGGGCTGTGGATCCAGATATTCCTAAAGCTGCTTTGAGAAAATGCTCCGTTGTCTTTGATAACCTTTGGATAAGTTGTGCAGTTAAATAATGAAGACACAATAAAAACCATTTTCATAAATGTATGATTCGTGGGTTAAGCCTGATTTGTAACATAACACTAATGTAAAGAGAGCTGGCACAGCATGCAGTACTAAAAGTGGCCCTGAAAACTTGTTCCCATGCCAACCAGGCTGCACCATATAACATGACGTGTAGATAATCCCACATCTGTTCCCTGTGCATTCTCTTTATTTACTGTACGACATATTCACAGTGCATTCATTCTTAATTAAATTCCTAATTAAAATCAAGCACCATATTTTCTTTTGGCTGGATCCATCAGTGTCCCAGCTCTGATGGGACGAAAGGTACGGAGGAACCAGGGAAAAGTTCAGGGTCAGGTTTAAGAAACAAAGCTGGATTGGAATCAGAACACAAAGACTAGATGTTGGCATGGCTCAGAGATTAAGGCTTGGGTTAAAATCCCAGCTCTGCCAAGCTTCCACCATCGGGCCCTTGAGCAAGTCCAAAAGCTCGTGTGATTTAAGATTGTATTCATTGTAAATATTTCTGAATAATAACATCGGCTAAATTCTGTCAATTTGGGTGGCTGTGCCTCAGTTGGAAGGTTCTGGGTTCAAATCCCAGCTTTTTAAAGTTATGCTTAAAAAAAGTTAACTAAATAAAAATTGTCACTACTTAAACATAAGAAGTTGTGTGAGAGGAAGAACATTTCAAAACAGGATAAAATATGACCTGAAACCAAACTGTGTATTTACTAGATAAGAGAACCTTGTGGTCAATACACTGTACATGGTAACAAAGATTTTCAAAAAACAGAATGAAATGGTCTTTACAGTTCAGAATGAAATGGTCTTTACAACATGTATGTGTCAAAGTAAAACAATCATTTATCAAATGTGAATTAAATAAACTCAAAACTGACAGTCAATATGACCTTAAATAACCAGGTCTAGGTAAAAAAAGGGTAAACAATTATAGTGAAAAAAAACTGCTTAGTATCAGATTATTCAAAATTGTCCCATAATAAAAGTTGTTGTTGCTTTTACTTCTGAGTATCTTTGGCTGTAGGTGATGTCACCACCTTCAAGGCATCGATCAGCTTGAGAGAGATTGGAATTGTCGCAAAAACTCCAATGAGGATTCCCAAACCCGCCCCAGGGGTCCCATACTCAGATCCCACTACTGATCCAATAAGAGCACCGATTACAGCCACTCCGATCACCACAGCAGGTTTGTTCAAGTTCCACCCTGCTTCATTCACTGTAGAATAAAATAAACAGTGTTCAATTAGGTGAAAAAATACTGTTGTTTTTCTTTTTCTGTTTTGTTTTTGTTTTATAAATGCTGTAAGCTACTGGATGTAATCATAATAATCATTGCTGAATTATACTTACGATCAGGACGAGTTTTAGACATGCTTCCTCTTCTAGATGCATCCTTTTTCTCTTTTTCTAACTGATTTAATGTTTTCTGATGTAATTGCTTGAGATGTTCCTCTCTGTCTTCATACTTTTTCCTCAAATCGTTGATATCCTGTGTGCTTTTTTTTTTGATTACCTCATAATAAACCTGTGGGAGAAAGTAATCGCCGCAGTTTCCTTCCACCATGTCATCAATCTTCTTGAAGAGTTCATGGATCTGTGTCTCAGAGTTCACTGAGCCTCTCAGGACGTGATGTCTTCCTCTGCACTTTTCCAGCAGCTTTTCTGCGTTCTCAATGTGCTTATTAACAGTGGACTGATCCACGTCCTGATCACAGAGGAACAGCACCATGGTGTGATTCCAGACTCTCTCAGATAGAAGCTCCATGTGCTGAATGGCTGCTTTAAGCTCATTTTGAGGAGGGGCATCACCATCATGCACAGGAAACACCAGGATCACAGCGTGAGGTCCTGGAGCACAGAAAGTCACGCTCCTGGAGATTTCGTTTTTAATGTTCTGTGATGTGCAGTCTATTGAAACTGTATCCCATCCAGGTGTGTTTACTAAGCAGATCTTCCTTCCTGCCTGTATATCCTCATGTAAAACACACTGTTCACTTGCTCCCACCAGCTCCTCGTTTCTCAGGATGGCTCGAGCTAGTTTGGTTTTAGCAGTCCCAGTTTTGGCCAGCAGCACAATCCGGAGGTCTGGAGGAGATGAAAGCACAAACATTAACACTGATAGAAATATAAGTAAGAAAATTATCATTAGAAAGGTGCACCAACCTTGAGCTGTCAGCCAGACTTCACCTGCCATTGCTGTATTAAAGCTGTAAAATATGCACTTTCCAGTCCTTTATCTTCTTATTTCCAGGGAATCATCCAGGAGGCATCAAGTTCTGTTTGTCAAACCAGCAAAATGAGCAAATGAAAATATGCTGTTCAGTAAAGCAGTACACAATCTCACAGTCATGTTCCAAAACCAAGCAGAAAGCTTATCAGTAGGTTGATAATCTCCTATGTTTTTAACTAATACCCATGTTTTTGGATTTATAGGGATCTGCACACTTTTGACTATGTAGTGTACGGCCACACATCCAACAATGATATCACTTGCCAGATACTTACCGTAGGTAAGGCAGAAGGATGGAGATAATAAAGCATTTCGGTTACACCATTAGATGTAACATACAACCCCAAATCATAAAGCACATTGTTCCTTACATTTACTTTATCTCATTGCAGACAGTATGAACCTGAGGTATTTCATGTTATTTCTGGTCATAAAGATCCATTCCTGCATTTCAGGCCTGCAACACATTAAAAAAAAGTTGGGATGGCCAATTTAGGGCTAGTAATGAGGTAATAAAAAAAAAACCGAAAAAATAAATATGCGATTTCAATCTTTGAGGAACAATGATGGGCAGAGGATCTTCAGTTTAACAACAAATATGTGAGAAAATGATTGAAATGTTTTAAAACAATTTTCCTCAAAGAAAGGCTGGAAGGGATTTATATACTTCTCTCTCTACAGAGCATAATATCATTAAACGATTCAAGAAATCTGGAGAAATTTCCTAAAAAGCCTAAACTGAAGAGGGGTGATCTCCGCTCCCTCAGGTGACACTGCATCAAGAACCATCATTCATCAATAGCTGATAGAACCACATGGACAAGGGATTCCTTTATCAAACCTTTATCAAGCTCTACAATACAGAGTTACATTCACAAATACCACTTAAAACGTTACTGTGCTAAAAAGAAGCCTTATGTTATGAAGCGGCATCGGCTTCTCTGAGGCATCTGGGATGGACCATCATACTGTGGGAACGGGGACTGAAACAAACTACAATCACTTCTTGAAATCACATAATTGTTTAGTTTTGATCTCAATACTAGCTCTAAATTGCCCCGTCCTAACACTTTTTTTATGTGTTACAGGGCTGAAATGCAGGAATGGATGTTTATTAATAATTAATTCCAAAATGTGCACGAAATGGTCTGCTTACCATTCTTTTAATGTTGTGGCTGATCGGTGTATACAGGCTGCATCTCAAAGTGCATACTACTTTACAAAACGATAACTTCAAATGTGTTGATGCACTAATTTGACGTGTTATTAGTGCTGTGTATGAAGTATGAAATGGAGCTCGAACATTATCTTGTGTACAGTCATGTGATCAAACCAATCAGGCCTGTTTAACCTGCAGCATGTTTAGTGTTTGTAAATGAAAGTGCAAAGTTTAATATGCTCTTGAATAAAATCCAATATTTCTTTCTGTAAGACTTACTTATATTTAACTAAACTACAACTGGATTAGATGACCTGATTAGATGACAACATGATTGGATTAGGCCTATTCAACACTTACAGACGTCTTTCTTTATGCTTAGAAATGAAAGTCTCATCTGTTACTAAAAATGCTTACAGTTTTTGTTATATATATCGTTAACTACATGGAACCATACAGCCAGTTATAAAAGAAGAACTTTGTGTAATAAAAGACAGAATAACTCACTTAATTTCCATGATCGTCCCTTCTTTCTTCACCTGTGTACTGCAGTGTAATGGTTGTGCAATACCTGTCCTGGCTCCACCTTCAGTAATCATCCGATCAGATTACGTAACAAGGTAACGACAGTTCACTCAGTGTGCAGTCCAGAAACATAAAACTGCTCAATGCTGGCCCTGTGGAGGTCCCTTTCCATAAATAACTGGGGTACATATTTAAACAAACGTGTTTTGTTGATTTTTCTACATAAAAAAAATAGGCAACCACTGCAGTGATTAACAACACAACAACACGTCATATCATCAGTACCTCAGCTTGCATTTAAGGGAGGTGAAACCAAATGGTCACTCCGGTTCTGAAACAGTCAGGTGATTTGCAATTGGCTTATGATCTGCCTCTACAGTCAGCGTTTGTGTTTTATATACATCCCTAACTCGGGTTGTGATAAAGAAAATTGGGTCCTCTTTCTCTACTTTTAGAATTTGTGAACATCTGATGACGTTTTAGCTCAAACTCATACAGAAATCAAGAAAATTCTAAAGGTTTCGCAAGTTTGGTTTGATATAAGCGCCTACATTATCCTCTAAAATTGTATCTACCTATAAGCTGATTCCACTGTAGCCAGGGCAGTAAAATACTGTATGTATAGTTGAACAATAAGTGTGGAATTACAATAAACAGCAAATAAATACACAAAACATATGAACAATCTGCACACAATAATCTGTTTATTATTAGAAAAAATCCATTAAAAAGTTAATTCGCAAACTATACATGGTACTACTACATGGTAGTGATTCATGTCAACAGAAAATCTGGAAATTAAATTATCAGTGCAATGTCTGGGTTATAGAGAATATATAAAATATATTAAACATTAGATTTGTCTTGTTACTAAATGCATGGGCGTCCCTGATAAAGATGTCATTCTGAAGGCAGCTCATGTTCCTCTACAATCTCAGTGTACTTTTCCTTAATGCTTAATTAATGCTGCATCACAGAAGTGTAAATAACCTTTACCAAGGGCCCTGACCCGATCCCATACCATGGCAGAGCCTGGTCCATTTCTTCCAAAAAAGACCTGTTATACTGATTGGTAAATGAAAATAAAATATAAAAAATAAAGAATAAACTATAGTTATAAAAAAAATTCCAGTAGATTGTTCCAGTAAAAAAACCCTAAATCTAAATCCCAATCAGTTTGTTGGTACATATTCTAACAAAACGAGGACTGGACATTCTCACCATGATCTCATGTAATTCAGTTCAGCCACTTACAAGTGATTAACCAGTTCCTTCAAGTGTTTACATTTTAAAGGGATCTTATTTTCCACAGATTACCATACCCAAAGTATACAGCACAGCATATGATTTCTGTTGATGCTTCGTAAAGGTATTGTAAAATAGTAACATGACAGAAAAGGTGCAAAATGCTTAAATATCAAAGTAATACACAATTTATATGGGTGTTTCTTGCAAAATGACAAATTACGGATAAACAAAATGCAACCCTGGAGGAATGGTATTAAGAAAGCCATCTTATAATCACCTGTTATATCTATTTAGCACTCTTATCAGGGTGCAGGACTTCAAAACGTCTTGTAAGTAGTGTAAATGGTATACAGATACAAACTGTAATAAGTGTGACTCCAGAGAAAATTCCTGTTCCAATCACAGATTCATACACTGATAAAGTCACTGCTCCAACAGCAAGGAGTATGAGGAGTAACATGAACCATAATACAGCTTGAACAGCTCTTTGCATCTCATTCGGTGCATTTTTCCTACGAGCAGCTTGACCACTTGTCTCTGTCATTCCTTCACTCACTGCAAACAAAAAGAATAAGACTAAGAATACAGTTGTACACAAGTCCTCTTCGCTCTACATTAACTGACCTGTTTAGAATATTACTTACTGTAAATTGGGAGAGTGTCTGAATCCTGAACTAAAGTGGGAAGGTTATTCCATGTAGGAGAAGTACAAGTTCACTCAGATACTGTGGGGCCAGGCCATGTGGTGCTTTATATCTTATAAGAAGTATTTTGTAATCAATGCTGAATCTAACTGGTAACCAGAACCGGATTGATATGATCCAACTCTCTAGTTCTATGTAGCACTCGAGTGTCAGGGTCACATACTTTTACCACTCACGGATATGTAATATTGGATCATTTTCCTCAATAAATAAATGAACAAGTATATTTTTGTTTAATTTGTTTAATCTGGTTCTCTTTTATCTACTTTTATGACTTTTGGCATAATCTGGTGATGTTTTAGCTCCTATTTACACAGAAATATAGACATTTTCTAAAGGGACTCACAAACCTTCAGCACCACTGTATCTTAATAAAGTATAACAAAATACACAAAGTGTCACGCGCCACGGCAGCGCGCACCACCTCAGCTGTTGCACGGACCAATCAGGAAGCCCCACCGCGATCACTCTGATGATCGCGTTCAGCTGTGGGGCTTCCTATAAAGGCGCATTCGGCAGAGACTCAAATCGTGGATTAATGGTGCTCCATGCCCGTCGCGTCCCTACGCCCCTCGCCGCTTACCGCGTCCCTACGCGCCTCACCGTTTGTCGCGTCCCTACGCGCCTCACCCATCCGTGTAGTCCTTGCCCTCCTCACTGTTAAGGTATGTTATTTTGCTTATTTCCGTGTTTACTTTGTTTTCCACCCGTTTTGCGCTTTCAGTGTTGTTTTGTTTCATACCCGTTTTTGTGTTTTTTCCATGCCTGTTTTCCGGCTTCAGCCCTTTTACGTTTTGCACCCGTTTTCGGTCCTCGCCAGTTGTTTTGCTGTGTTTCCTATTTGCTGTTTGTGCCACTAATAAAATCCATTTTCTTTCTAACCTGCGTTCGTCTCACCTTCCCGTTCGCCTCCGTTACAGAATAATCCGCCAATATGGAGACGGCAGGTTCCTCCGATTTTTAATTTCTCCTAGGGCGTTTCAGTGGCGATCCAGCCCAATGCCGACCCTTCGTAGAAGATCTTATCTGTTTCTTTTGTTTAGTCCCTATGGACTCCGAGTATGCCAGGGTTTCGTTGGTGGTTCTTCACCTAACCGGTGAAGCCCTTACTTGGGCTACTCAGCTGTGGCCGATGCTCCGGGCTGGAACTGTGGGGCAGCTTTTGGAAATGCTGGAGGTCGCTTTTGGCTCCCCACGGGGCTTCCCGGGCATCGAAGCCATGGGTTCTGGTGTTTTTGAACCCGTTCGCCCTGCCCGCTCCGCTCTGGTTGGTCATGTGCTGGATCCCCAGCTTGCCACCAGCTGGACCGCTTTAGCCAAGCGTCGGCAAGCGCATATAGCGTTCGGTAATTCGGTTCCTAAACGCTCTACTCCCGTATCCGAACCTCTGGTCATCGGCAGTCGTGGTTCTAACCACTCAGGTTTCGTAGTCGAATGCCTAATTGTGAATATTCGGGAAACAGACCACACCGAATCCATGATTGAGCCTGTGGCGCCCCCTAGTCCTGCACCTGGGCCCCCTGCGAGCGTTAGTCCCGTGTTAGAACAGTCGGTCTCCACGGTTGCACTGTCAGCGCCGCCTGGCCCCGTACAGGAGTTCGTTGCACCTTCTGACCCCGCGTCTGAGCCAGAAAGCTCCACACATGGGGATTGTGCGCACCCCTGCGCCTCGCTCTAGACCGATTCCGGCACCACGGACTGTCGCGAAACTACCGGTCGATTCTCTCCCACTCGTGCCTACTCCCGCATCTCGGACGTTTGTGCCAGTGGCTGCATCCAGGGCATCAGCAGTTCCAGTGGCTGCATCCAGGGCATCAGAAGTTCCAGTGGCTGCTTCCAGGGCGTCAGCAGTTCCAGTGGCTGCCTCCAGGGCGTCAGCAGTTCCAGTGGCTGCCTCCAGGGCGTCAGCAGTTCCCGTGGCCGCATCCAGGGCGTCAGCAGTTCCCGTGGCTGTCCCGAGAGCGTCAGCAGTCACAGAGGCCTTTCCAGAGGCCGTGTGCTCAACAGAGGCCTTTCCAGAGGCCGTGTGCTCAACAGAGGCCTTTCCAGAGGCCGTGTGCTCAACAGAGGCTTTCCCAGAGGCCGTGTGCTCAACAGAGGCCTTCCCAGAGACCGTGTGCTCAACAGAGGCCTTCCCAGAGGCCGTGTGTTCAACAGAGGCCTTCCCAGAGGCCGTGTGCTCAACAGAGGCCTTCCCAGAGGCCGTGCACCCGTCCGAGGCCTTCCCAGAGGGCGTGCACCCGTCCGAGGCCTTCCCAGAGGCCGTGCACCCGTCCGAGGCCTTCCCAGAGGTCGTGCACCCTTCCGAGGCCTTCCCAGAGGCCGTGCACTCTGCAGAGGCCCTTCCAGAGGCCGTCCGTCCTTCAGCGGCACTTCCAGAAACCGCCCGTCCTTCAGAGGCCCTTCCAGAGACTGTCTCCTCCGGGTAGACCCGTTCAGAGACTGTCTCCTCCGGGGAGACCCGTTCAGAGACTGTCTCCTCCGGGGAGACCCATCTCGTCGTCGGCTCCGCTCGCCAGCCTCCCGTCGTCGGCTCCGCTCGCCAGCCTCCCGTCGTCGGCTCCGCTCGCCAGCCTCCTGTCGGCTTTCCCGCTCTCCAGCCTCTCGTCGGCTTCCCCGCTCTCCAGCCTCCCGTCGGCTTCCCCGCTCTCCAGCCTCCCGTCGGCTTCCCCGCTCTCCAGCCTCCCGTCGGCTTCCCCGCTCTCCAGCCTCCCGTCGGCTTCCCCGCTCTCCAGCCTCCCGTCGGCTTCCTCCCCGCTCTCCAGCCCCCTCCCGTCGGCTTCCCCGCTCGCCAGCCTCCGTTCGGCTTCCCCGCTCTCCAGCCTCCCGTCGGCTTCCCCGCTCTCCAGCCTCCCGTCGGCTTCCCCGCTCGCCAGCCTCCCGTCGGCTTCCCCGCTCGCCAGCCTCCCGTCGGCGACTCCGCTCGCCAGCCTCCCGTCGGCGACTCCGCTCGCCTGCCTCCCGTCGGCGACTCCGCTCGCCAGCCTCGCGTCGTCGGCCTCGCTTGCCAGCATCTCGTTGGCGCCTCCGCACGCCAGACGCTGACAGCTGGCAGTCCCCTTCTGGGGTCCGCCCGGCGAGAAGACCGCCTGAGACGGGACTACACCCGGGGGTCCATCCTGGGAGTCCTAGCTCCGTCTCGGACTCCTTGGGGGGGGCTCTGTCATGCGCCACGGCAGCGCGCACCACCTCAGCTGTTGCCGCTTATCGCATCCCTACGCGCCTCGCCGCTTATCGCGTCCCTACGCACCTCGCCGCTTATCGCGTCCCTACGCACCTCGCCGCTTACCGCGTCCCTATACGCGCCTCACCGTTTGTCGCGTCCCTACGCGCCTCACCCATCCGTGTCGTCCTTGCCCTCCTCACTGTTAGGGTATCGTTATTTTGCTTACTTCCGTGTTTACTTTCTTTTCCACCCGTTTTGTGCTTTCAGCGTTGTTTTGTTTCATACCCGTTTTTGTGTTTTTTTCCATGCCTGTTTTCCGGCTTCGGCCCTTTTACGTTTTGCACCCGTTTTCGGTCCTCGCCAGTTGTTTTGCTGTGTTTCCTATTTGCTGTTTGTGCCACTAATAAAATCCCTTTTCTTTCTAACCTGCGTTCGTCTCACCTTCCCGTTCGCCTCCGTTACACAAAGAATGAAGATTTGAGAGGTAAAAGAATTTGAACATAGTTAACCTTATGCTGATGATGATTCCACTCCCCATGGTTACATCAAGCTCCCTAAAACAACAAAACAAAATCTTAAGTCCACTTGCCAGCAAATAAAGATTCGGGTTTTTGAATAAATAACGAATCTGTTTTTTCCTTTTGTTTTGTGAACTGATACGGGCTCATTGTTACATGTTTGCTTACTGAAGAGAAAATAAATGTAAAATTTGCGTTGCGCTGAAGCAAGGTAAGTAACGATCTAAAAAGATAATACTTATATAAGAGTACAGGACTTTTTTAAGCACATAGCCTACTGTTTTGCCTAATAGTGAATCCATACGAGGAACAAGAAACGTTTAGTAATTATTCCAATTTACATTTACACAAACAAGAACATTCCTAAAAAGTGCTAAAGAAATAAGTGGCATCATAGGTACTGTACTTACCAAAATAACAGGTCTTCGGTTCGTCTTCCTGTTTTTCCTTCTCTGGATGACTGTTGTGATTTCCCCCAGGGCAAGATATTTCATCTTTGTTTTTCAGTCAACTTAATTTCATTTTGCTAAATAAACATCATTTCCTGCCATTTCAAAGCCTTCCAAACACCTTCCAAAAAAAAGTTGGGATGTAATGCTGGTAAAAAAAAAACAAAAAAACAGCAACAACAACTAAAGCTTTAAATTTTGAAGAGAGATTGAGGAGATGTACAAATTGTATGAAAATTACTGAAATGTTCTCCCCTTGATTTGTCTTGTTTTAAAATGCATGGAGCGTCCCTCATAAAGATGTCGTCTTGTAGGCAGTGCTTATGTTGCTCTAAAATCTCAGTGTACTTTTCTGAACCCAGAAGTGTAAATGACCTTTACCCCAAGAGCCTTGACCCGACCCCATACCAGGACAGAACCTGGTTTTTGGACTTCTTCCACATAACAGTCTGGATGGTCCTTTTCTTTTCGTCTTTGGGTTCAGAAAAGGTCTGTTATACTGATGGGGGGTCTGAGCCACAATCCCCGACGCCGCTTCTGACATGGTTTATAACTGGTTAACCATAAGGGCTTCTTTTTTAGCCAGTAAAACGTTTTAAAGTGGTATATTTGTGAATGTAACTCTGTATTGTAGGAGCTTGATAAAGGTTTGATAAAGAAATTCCCTTGTTGCATGTGGTTCTAGCTATTGATGAACGATTGTTTTTTAATGTAGCGCTGTCTGAGGGAGTTTAGGCTTCAGTTAGAAATTCCTCCAGATTCCTTGAATCGTTTAATGATATTAAAGAAATATGGAAATCCCTTCCAATCTTTCTTTGAGGAACATGTTTTTTAAACATTTCAAGAATTTTCTCACACATTTGTTGATAATTGGAGATCCCCTCTGATCATCTTTGCTCCTCATAGACTCAGCCGTTGTGCCAAATCCTGATTATAATCACCTGTTGAAATCACATTTTCTGAACATATCCCTGGCCCATTCTGGTGTGTTGGAAGATGCATTTTTCTATCTCTATGTGGATTTGTTTCACCTTTAATCTTGAAGTCAGAGGCTCCTGTCCTGGCCACTAAACACATGAAATTTGACTCTGGGTTCCAAAACCTTTGCGCAAATCTGTAGCATTATTCCATGTTCCCTTAAAAAAACAACCCTAAATATAAATTCCAATCTGTTTGTTTGTTTCATATTCTGAAAACAAGGACTGGTCATTTTCAGCACAATTCCTGTTAAGAGATCAACATGTTTATTCACTATTTACATATTTACAGGACCTGACTTTTCCACTTACCCTGCTGACCAAACCCAAAGTCTAACAGCACAACATATCATGGGGGGGGTTTCTGATGTTGCTTTGTAAATGTATTATAATGTATGTAAAACAGAAATGATATAAAACAATTAAATCCAGGTAATACACAATTTCTTGCATTAGATAGCAATAATATGTGTGTTTTTTTGCATTATGAACACATTACGGATACACAAAAATGCAACCCTGGAGGAATGGTAATGAGAGAAAATCTATAATCCTATAATCCCGTGTTAGCTCTATTTAGCACTCGATCAAAGTGTAGCAGTTCCAAACGTCTTCTAAGTAGTGTCCAGGCACAAGCTGTAATAAGTGTGACTCCAGAGATAACTATTCCAATCACAGATTCATACACTGATAAAAAATGACTGCTCCAACAGCAAGGAGTATGAGTAGTAACATGAACCATAGTACAGGCTGAACAGCTCTGTGTCTCTCATTCGGTGTATTTCTTATACGAGCAGCTTGACCACTTGTCTCTGTCATTCATTCACTCACTGCAAACAAAAAGAATAACAATAAGAATACAGTTGGACACAATTCATCTTCGCTCTACATTAACTGACCTGTTTAGAATATTATTTACACCAGCAATAGACCCGTTTTTACAGAATTATACTTACTTTTTGGGGGAAGCTCTTCAATACTCTTATGTCTTCTCCTAGCTGCAGTTTCTGGACTCATTCTTAACTCTCTCTCTTCCTCTTCTTTGCTCGTATCATAAAGCTGTGGTATTAAGTATTCACCATGGTTTTCCTGTATGATCTTATCGACATGCTTTAAGAGTTCATCAGTCTGACTCTCTGACTGCTCAGAGCTTCTCATGAGGTAATACCTGCCCCTGCACTTTTCCAGCAGCGTTTCTGCATTCTCTATGTGATCTCTAATTGTGGATGGATCCACGTCCTGATCACAGAGGAACAGCACCATGGTGTGATTCCAGACTCTCTCAGACAGAAGCTCCATGTGCTCCATCGCCGTCTTAAGTTCATTTACAGAAGGCCGATCTCCAGGACTCACAGGCAGCACCAGGATCACAGCATGAGGTCCTGGATGGCTGAGGCTCATGCTTATGAGTATTTCGTTTTTTACATTGTCTGATGTGCCTTCTGTGCAAACCGGGTCCCATCCTGGTGTGTTTACTATGCGGATCCTCCTTCCTGCATGTTCACCCTCGTACACAACACACCTTTCACTCTCTTCCTTCAGCTCCTCATCTGGCAAGAAGGTGTTAACTATTCTGCTCTTTCCAGATCCGGCTTGCACAAGCCTGCAATCTGAAAGAACAGATTTAAGGAAACAAAATGCAGCATAATGAATGTTAGGGATCCAATGCTCATTTGAGCTACAACATCATCAGATTTCAAGAACAGGGATCTATTAAAGTCTGATCTTCATAACACATGTTTGTGGAAGTGTATCATGGTATGAATAAAGGTTACAAAACCATCTCTAAAAAGTTTGGACTCTATTAATCCATAGTCAGACAGATTAGAGGAAACTCAAGATCACTGTTACTCCCATCAGGAGTGGTCGACCAACAAAGATGACTCCAAGAGCAAGGTTTGTAACAGTCCCCAAAGTCACAAAGGAACCAGGGTAACTTCTAACCAACACATTGGCTAACGTCTAGTTACAGATACCGAAAGTGATGGTGGACATACTTTTACCACTCACGGATATGTAATATTGGATTTCCCCCAATAAGAATTTTTTTCTGTATTCTGAATCACCCAATAGAATCATTACAGTGTACAATTGTTTTAGTTAATTACCAATACATAGTGATTCATCTTTTTAACACAGAAAATGGGACATGGGGTGTACTACAGATTCAACTCAATGAATCATTTATCTCATTTGTCTAATCAGGTACTTTTTATGTGCATTTAGGATTTTTGTGATAATATGTAGCTGTTTTTAGCTCATATACCTAGAAATTATAGTATTATATTATATTACATTAAATAGTATAATATTCGAAAGGGTTCACAAACCTTTTTAAGCACTACTGCAGCTTAAGTAATAAAGAACAAATTACGAAATGAAGAACAAAAAATACAGAGACAAAGCTAACCTTGTGTTGATGATGATGATCCGCTTGCCATGGTTACACCAAACTCCTTAAAACAAATTAAATATTAAAGCCACATACAACAACTACAAGATGAACTTCACGCAGTCCGGATAGACGTGAGATCGTTTCGGTTTTATGAAGCTGTAGTTTCTGTTTGAACAAAGATCTCATTACTTTCGTTTTTTTTGCGTTCAAAAGGCTCACAAAACACCACACACACTGTACGTTTTTGCTCACATTCCTACTTACTGAAGAGAACCGAAAACTGAAATCCTTGTTTCAAACAGGTCAGGTAAAAGTAGCACCCTTGTATAAAGAGAACAGGATGTTAAGCACACTGCACACGATATCTTACTGTTAGGAAAACCCCGAGTATTTATATACACAGAAAAACCACCGCAGTAAAGGTGGCTTGCTGTTAGCGATTCGTAGCTTTTTTAAGGCGGGCAAGCTATCCGCGCTTCAGAGATTCACAGTCAAGCCATCCGCACTTTAAATCCGAATGCGTCCATACACGCGATATTACGGTAGTGCGCTGCTCGCTACTGGAGAGGGGGTTAGAGCCGAGGAGTGTACTGTACCGTGACGTTTCACATGCCACTGGCTTTTTCTACATGACAGTGGCACGTGCCACTGCCACAAGCGCCCCCTAGCGGTACATGACAGTTACTGCACTGGCTTCAGTGGCATGCCAATGAACAGGCCAGTGGCATGTGCCACTGCCACAAGCGCCCCCTAGCGGTACATGACAGTTACTGCACTGGCTTCAGTGGCATGTCAATGCAAAGGCTTACATGACAGTGGCACGTGACGGTGCGTAACCGATAAATATACTGGCAAGGCTTACATGGCTCGTATGCACTACACTTTTAAAACATATAACTTAAACCACTTAACATGCA
>JAJAGP010004408.1:0-50468 GCA_025084515.1 Ancistrus triradiatus | reverse complement strand
TGGACAAAAACTGCTGACACCAATATCAGTGCCTTCAGTGCTCACCTGCATGAAAGTGGTATTTATTTACATTTCCCGAGTGTGACATTATACCAGTAGGATACTAATATACCCCAAAAGTATGTGTACACACAAATACTACATAAAAGCCATTTATTTAGGGTATTACGCCCTGTAAAGGATTTCTGCATTGTCTAGGGCTTTTCCACAACCCTGGTCAGGATTAAGTGGATAACAAACTTAATGACCAAATGAACATGGTTTGTGATTTACTCCATTAGTTGCGGTTTTCATGCTTCAGAGAAACTTCTAGATCATGACTTTGAGCTCCAACACTGAAGTTGGACAGATACTGGCTCACAATTGTAATTCCAGTCCATCTCCAAGGTGTCTGATGGAGTTAAGGTCAGGGCTCTGTTGAAGCCAGTCAAGTTCTCAATCAAAGTTGGAAAACCATTTTCTTGTGGACTCGTACCAAAGTGTTATATTGAGAGTCACAGAGGTGTTCAGTACAATCCTTTCTCCTGACACTGTAGAGAGTTTTAATGTCTGTACAATTCATATAATGACAATGCTTGCAGTGAGTGTGGCTGAAATAACAGCAATCAATAATTAGACAGGGTGTTTGCATGTACAGATAAAACCATTTAGACCCGAGGCCAAATCTGATCTAGTGTCTGCCAAAGAACTGTTTCTGTTCAGATATAAACATAGTCAAGAGCTAGAACATTGCAGCTATCTGAGGGACGAGAGGCATTTCTGTAAGTTCAGCATCAGACGGCTGGTGGAAATCCATAGAGGAGAGACATATCCTTCAGGGAGAGAATGGGGAAAGTGCGATAAGTTACGCTTGGGATGAGTCAATGAGTGGGATGGGCCAGGGAAAGGGACAGGGGAACGAAGGTAGAGGAGAGAGATAGATACGGGCTCCTGAAGAGTGCGAGAAAGGGTGGAAGAGATAAAGGATGAATGATGAGAGAGCGATAGAGGGATAAAAGAGGTGAGAAAGATAAGAAACCAGAAGTGGATTAGATTCAGGCCAGGATGATGCTAAATATAAAGAAGGGCAAGAGAGTATAAATGGAAGGGAAATCAAGGGAGAGGCAGAGAGTGGTATTTGAAAGACACTCAGCAGGGGGTCAGTTATGCACAGCTGCTTCAAACTTGCCCCTCTCTATGAGATGATGATGACATCATCAAGGGATCACCGAAAGCCCATTCAGGGAAGGGAGACAGGATGGCTATGTATTTAGAACTATATATAACACAGTAAATGAAACAAAAAATAAGTCGCTATTACCTATCATTTTATAAATATATATATATTTTAATGAGTGGTCAGAGTTCTGGGGTCTATGATGTCTAACCCCCGACATAAGCTTGGATGGGACAGTAGATCATTGCAGAGATCGCTTTTGTATCACCAGGGATGATCCCTGACTGTCCTCACCTCCCTCAGACCCAGCCAATGTCTGCATGTGACAGAACACACCACAAGGACTCAAACCCAGGTCGCCATGGTGGTGGGCTTGCACGGTCTATCATTACATTACCTGAGCCTCTTATTATGGCAAGTATTCATTCATATTCTTCTTAATCCTGGTCAGGGTTGCAGGAAAGCTGTTGCCTAGCTGGCGGCACAGGGCGCAAGGCAGGAACAACCCTAGACAGGGCACCAGTCCATCGTAGGGCACACACACACACGCTGAGGGCAATTTAGAAACACCAATTAACCTAACATGCATGTGTTTGGAATGTGGGAGGACACCATAGTACCCAGAGAAACTGAAAGGACCCAGGCTGGTCGACCTGGGATCGAACCCAGGGCCGCCTTGCTGTGAGGTGACGGTGCTATCCATCGAGCCACTGTGTATTATGGCAACTATATCAATATGAAGCAACACTGTGAGTTAGTTAGATGTCACTAACAGGTAATTGAACAATATGCCTGTTTATTCTCTGGTAACGCAGCACTAAATCAAAATTTGTAGTCCAGAAATGAAGTGCAATAATAATTCAGTGGCGCATTTTGTCAGTTTAACAGTTTAATTAGGGGGAAAAACATGACATAATTGGTTTTATTGTTACTTTTGTGTTGAATCGTTGGCATGTGTCTGCAGTCTTTTGGCATAGTGAACACGACTTCTGCAGTCAACAGTCTTGAATATATTAGTTAGTTTTAGCTGTTGTGACAAAAACACGTGGCAGTTCATTTTATCTTCTGTCTATGTTCTACCCCTGTGCCTTGGATAAACGGAGATTAATGCATACATTCAACATACATACAGGAATAACTATTACAAATGGAACATTTTCACCGAGCAGCCAATGATATATGAAGATAAACAAAAGTGTCTGCTTATTGGAAAACTAACTCTGCTCCCTAATGCTAGCTTTTTCAGTTTAGACATTACTCATTGCTGAAGGCATTGTCTTTTCTTCAGCTCTATCACAAGAAAAAAAACATTTTATTATCGTTACTTGCGCTGACAGCAACTTCAGATCTAATTGTTAACGGAGCCTGGTTTGCGTTTTTGTGACTACGCTTGAGAGAGATGTAAAGTACTAAATATTTGATATTGCATACATCAAGTAGTGAGGGTAGTCCAAAAGAAAATCGATCACTATTGGGGGTAGGAGTTGGAAAATTATTTGGACTCCCCACACACACTTGTCTTTCTGTTATTGTGGACTTTCAACTGGCATATACAATATTACATCAGCTAATAATCCTACACCTAATCTTAACCTCAATAACTTTTTTTTATCCTTGTGGGGATCAGCAAAATCTCAGAACTTTCTATCTCTGTGGAGACATTTGGTTCGTACATTGATATAAAAACTACACACAAACACAGTTATTTTGCTTTGGTGCCACTTGTGTTTTTCTAACTACAGCTTATAACTTATCATGCATGACAACACTGCACAACCCTATAGACCACAGTGCACATTGTGATATCCACAACCATTTCTTTGTACCATGCTAAGTAAGGCATTTATGTTAAGACTGAATACCAAATGAAGTACAAAGACTGGAGGTCTGTAGCCATGCTAAAAAGGATTGTCACAAAGGCTGGGACGTTGTACATTTCAAGTAAGGTATATTTATAAAAGACTGGAGGTCTGTACCATTTACTAAACAAAGTATTGTTACGCTGGACGTTTAAGGCTTGGAGTTCTGTACTGTACTAAATAAAGTATATTACGAAGGTGGCGGACTGTATGCTAAACAAAGTATGTACACACAGGCTGGGGGTTTGTTAACATGCTAAGTAAAGTAGTATGCTATTAACAACTAGATGCAAGTAGTAACCCAGTCCCTGTTTATACATCTAAATCTTTATTTATAGTATTATATTAGCATTTTTAATAGTTAAATCATGTATTAATACTCCACAATAACTGTAGAATTATGGAACAGTGATTAGTACATCACAAACACCCCAGCAACAAGTGGTTAGCTCGGCTCAAGCAGAAACAGCTCAGAGTATATCAAAGCCTAGATTTACCTCAGCAAACGCTTGGAGTTTAGTTTAGCAGTAGCCTAACGTGCCAACAAGTATAATAATTGTAATCTTATGGGTGGAATGCTAAGCTAACAGGCTGGATAAGCAGTGATAGCTAGCTTGGCCAGTGGCAGATTTTCACTTGATATGATTGTTTCATTAATGAAAAATCTGAATTTGTTTAATGTAATGTTAGTTATACATATAAGTGAATGACTACATGCATGTCTAGTCTGAGGATGAAGTGGGTGAGATTGAGACGGATGCAGAAAGTCTGTGTATGCTAGCCGTGACACTGCATGTTTGTCTTTGGTGCATGTTGGGTGTGTGTGGGTGGGTGTGTGGTGTGTGTGTGTGGTGTGTGGTGTGTGTGTGTGTGTGTGTGTGTGTGTGTGTGTGTGTGAAGAGAACGCACACTCTTTAAATAGCTCCTGATTCTAATCTGCAGACAGCAGCACACTCCTGACAGCTTCAGCCTGCATGCCTCCTCCTCCCACTGCATGACATATTCTTTATTTATTTCTCTCTCTTTTAGTCTCTCTCTCTCTCTCTCTCTCTCTCTCTGTGTTTCCTCTTTGTCTTTCTGTCCGAGGTCCTCCAGCCCCCCGAAGCTGTTGTCACTTCCATTCTGCTTCTGTGTCTGGGAAAAAAAACCCAATGGATTTGCAGGCTTACTGTCTACCATCTCTCTCTCTCTGTGTCTCTCTCCTTCTGGCTCACCCTCGCTTTTCCACGTCATATGCTTCTCTATTTTTCACGCCATCCTCTCAGTCTGTTGACACTGTCCTTATTCTCATTATGGTCTCAGCACCGTCGATGTCTAGCTCGCTGCGGAAAGTGCCACTATCAGTCTTAGATGTGTCTCGAGTGTGCCTGAGTGTGCTCGTGCGTTTGTGTGACTGAGGCTTGGGTCTGCACCAGTGTCTATGTGTCTGAAACTGTGGGGTGTTTAATAATCAGCGTAGAGAAGGAAAGATCACTAGCGGATAGTCTTCTGACGATGCCTCTATTAAATATAAGATTACGTCTTAAGTTCTTCTCACATTTTGATGCTGTGTTCATTGCTCTTTGTCATGGCTAATATAATTCAGATCACTGTATGTATGAGAGAAATGGAATAAAATGACACAAAGCAGAAGGCAGTCATAACATGAGCAAGTGTTGTCCTTAATGTTTGGGTAAAAGCAAGTTTAAGGCCAGATATGAAGTAACTTCATTAATGGGAGCTCTGTTTACTGAAAAATCTCATGTGTGCTGAGACTTTTGGTACACTGACATAAGCAGAGACCTGAAATGCAAGCGCCGGTCATTTGCCCACTGTGATATCCTACCAGTAGTGCCGTGCTGGATTTACCTATTTAACTTTTTTAAGTGTTTAGTAAATGAGACTGCATTGCCTGTTCTGAAAATCAGTGCTTTTTCAAGTGGGCACATTCCCTCTTGGTTGTGTGCAGCCAGAGAGGTATGTTTCTTATGTCTCTATGCCATTGTATGCATTTATGTCTTGGTTCTTGGTGTGTTGTGTATTTTCTGGAGGGAGTGATATGTAGAACAGTTTAGGCTTCAGATGCGGTGTAGATGGTAGCCTTCCAGTCGCATTTTTCATATTTACGTACCGTTTGTACGCAGTTTTTTTTTTTAGTAAAATACCTTTTATATTTATATTGCAGTAGCAAGTCTAAGGCATACATGTATATGAAGGAGCCAGTTTGATTAAGGGCTGTAAAAGCAAAGTGGCACTTTTTCAAATAAGAAAAGAAGATAATAGGCTCTGCATGGAACTCTACATGGCATTTAACAAGCCAATTAAATCTTTGTATAAAACATTATATGTTGCAATTAAACATATTTTGAGCAGAGGTGCCCAAACTTTTGCATAAGGCTGCAAACGGTGCCTATCCACAATATGTCAGGACTGTTATATTGATTATGAACTTAGGATTTCTAAATAAAAATGATAAACCACATGAAATAAATTCTAGCTGTTTGTTTTATGAATGTATTTGAATTTACCCCATCCCATTCCATCCCTTTCTGTTTTGTCTCATTCCATCTCGCCCCAGTCCATTTCCTTACATCCATCCATTCAGTTCCCCATCCCATCCCATCCCATCCAGTAGAGCATCAGTATCTAAAACTAATCTCCTCTCATTTCTTCAGTATTCTAACTGGTCTCTCCACTCTCACTATTTCTATGTGGGCTTTCCTGAAACAGAAGGTCTGACCCTCAGTAGCAACACTCTACGAAAGGTGAGGAAAGATCACCACTGATCCAATACATCCAGACACCCAGCTGTTCCCAGAACCCCTTTCAGGAAAGAGGTCCTGCTCAATCAGAACAAGCCAGCCAGGACTATTGGGAATCAACTGCTTGGGACTGATCATGTATTCTGAAAATGTGTTCAACGCATAATGTCCATGTCACTGCTACTTGTCACTTACTGTTTTGCTGCACTGTAATGTTTATGATTACACCATACTTAAGTAGAGGCATTGTAAAAATGAACATTTCAGCAGGGTTGCCAGATAGACTTGGCATGAGCACTCCAACGGCCAATCTAAACCAGACTGCAGCATTGCAAATTGGTCTTCCTAAGGTTAACAATTAGTGAGATGTTCCTAGCCACTGTCAACCTAGGTTTGCTCTGTTTGGTATTGGACTTAGATAATAAATTGTAAAGCTGTTTTGAGACAATGCTTTATTTGAAAAAGCTCTATAGAAATGAATCTGACTTTGACTTGGGCTATGGACCAGACTACAACTGCTTGGATTGTGAAAGGGCACCTGCTACATGACTAAATGTAATACACTGTTCCATAAACACATCAACTGACGGTTGCAAGACCCACCCAGGATTTACATAAAATGCCTATAACTGGTGTCTCCCGTTTTAGTTTCTTATTACGTGTTACTCTTGTGTATTGCTTATTGTTGCATTTGTGCTTCATTTTCTCGTGCTGAACAATTCCAGTACGCTCTCCACGTGGTATTTTGCTTCAAATTCTACTCAGCCACCATTGCACTGACATTATGATGCAGGCCCAGAATTAACACCTCCAGTGTAGATTTAACCCTTCCCATTCTTCCCGTGTGCCCATTTACGCACAGGCGTTAATTCAGCATAATATTTTTGTATACATGTTTGAAGAGACTCGTCAAGGCCTCGAGGGGTTTCGGCATTAATACAGGCGCTCACCTCTCACAAAGCTGAGTAAGGCTGGAAGCAGCTTTTACACGGGAGTGTGTGAGTCACGCCGGCCTAATTTAGCTTGTATTAACCACACATCCAGCGTTTACACAGGGATAAATGTCTTATCCGGAGAGGAAGCTCTTCATCACCGCAACAAATAGCAAACAATACAGAAACAGGGAGGCTGGAGGATCTCTCATGAGCATTACGCCGAGGCTCGGGTTTACTGAAGGCTTCTTCCTCAAGGCTTTAAAAATGGGCAAGCTTGTTGACTAGTCACATTAGAAGTGAGCAATAAAGGTTTCCTTAATAAAAGAGGAATTGATTAGTTAATATATATACAAAATGTACACATCTACATTTTATTCATTTATCTGCTCTGTACTCACAAACCGAGGTACCTCTGTATTTATACATCTCATCAATATCATTTCATAATAAATGTGATATTTTCTAGTGTCTAGGTTGTGTGTAATGTGTAGCGGGGTGTGAGCTGAGCATTTGGGAGGGAAACGTGACAGGTTCATCATTAAGTGCATGAGAAATGGAGCACACGTGAGTGCATGTCCCAGTTTTGAAAGATGATGACCTTCGCTCGACCATCACGGGGGTGTTAGACTGGAACGTCGCTGTAAGCATGGCCTGACATCGCCCTGCATAATATATACAATGACACTGTGTGCATACACACACACTGTGTTGATTAGCATCACTGGAGATTTACTGGGAGGAAGAACTAAAATGCTCCTAAATGTCTGCTGAACAGCTTTTAGCTCTGAGTCTTGTTCTTCTTAATTCAATTGTTTTCAATAAACAGCATTTATTGTCATCATACAGTACTGTGCAAAAATCTTAAGCCACCTAAGATTTGTTGTTTTAGCAATGCTCTAACGGCCATATATAACGCATTGATGATGATTTCAAACTTGGATTCATCACACCATAATACTCTTTTCCACTGATCTTCATTCCAATCTTTGTGAGCTTTTTCAGCATATATTTGCCTTTCCACCCTGTTCCCCTTCTGAAAAAAGCCTACTCTTCCAAAACAACCCTGATCAAGGGCCAACTTGACATCTCAGTGAAGCTGCCAGATGCTGCTTTTGCTCAAGTGTAAAGGGAGATCATGCTGAATACCTGTCACTGTAGCCTATAGAAGCTGTTTTTCAGATTTTATTTAAATTCTGCATCCAAATTCCTGTATTTTCTAGTGTTATTCTAATACAGAGACTTTTGCACAGCACTGTACATATGTAAGATATACTAATACCTGTCGTAGTGCACCTTAAACTATCTAGTTTTATGTATTTATTTTAGTTCTAATATTTTTTATCTACTGAGAGTTGCAAAACTAATGCTATTGGAATTGTACATGCATAATATAGAAATATATTCTTCAGCAAAAATAAAATATAACCATAAATTAAATACCAGTGGTCTTTTGGAGTAGAGTATTGCTGTCAATTAGCAAGACCATACAAGATCCATGGACCACGCTGGTTAATGCTGTTGTGGTGCAGGATTTTTTTTGTTTGTTTATTTTTTTATTTTTTTATAGAAAGGTCCAGTGCTACTTTATCTTCCTGGTTATGCAGGTAAACGTTGCTAAATAGAAAGCTGGTCGAATAGCATTCCATTCTGGACAATTTTACCTGTTATACAACAGCAAGTGGTGTACAAACATAACAAATGCAAAGTGATGTGAGTCTGGAGAGATACTGAATAATAAAGAATAAGAGTTATGTTATGTTAGCATTAAATTAAGTACTGTGTTCAAACAGAAGTCAAAGTTTAGCCAACATCATATCTTCCCTAGCATTAGAGTCTGTACGTGTGTTTTGCTAACAATATCAACACGTAAATGAAAGCTGTTTAGTATCTGGTGTGAATTTAAAGTGTGATGGTGTAAACATTAAGCATAAAAAAAGCAGAATATCTGACTAAAAGTTTAGCCAACATTACAGTGATTGCTAGCTAGCATTAGAGTTTCTTCTCTCATTTTACCTCAGATGAAGCAGTGCTGGATTAGATCAGCAGCCTCTCCTGGGTCCTAGTGTCCGCCTGGGGTATGTGTATCTAGAGATGCAGTGTTGACTGACGAGGAATGAATGAGGAAAAACGACTGATGATTTAAACTAATAATGTTTTATCGTTTGGATAAAAACCGGCCTTGCGCCGCTTTCTCTGTGAGCCGTGCAATTCCTCAAACACTGAATGATTCCCTGCCCTCCAGGGAAGAGGGTAATATTTACACTCCCGAGCACCGGCGTACGCGTCTTTCGGCATTCGAAATCAGAATTTATTACGGAAGCGCGAGCTGGACTGCGAGTATTTTTGAGCGGTAACGCAGAGTCAAGGTGAAATCCGCTTCTGTGAGTTATACTCCTCGTTCCGTCACCGGTATGCACAATTAATTTAATACGAGCCCAAACATAAATCCCCCAGTGATTATTTGGTGTTCAGGACCGAGTTGAGACGCAGCCCGGACGGCTTCTACACGCCAGGTGATGAGAAAATTGTTTTTGTTGTACGATACAAAGGTTACTCCGTTCTCTGTAGCAGCAGGGAAAGGAACGGGGAGCACATATTAGATTAAAATGACATCATTCATAAAAATCTGGTTTGATGAGGCGTTCCAAGAGGCAATTCGTGGTCATGTTTCGCAATGGTGTGTTCACTCACTGTAGCAACATGCTGATGGGACCTTTTTGTCTGAAACACTTATCTTTTCTCTTCCATTGCCTGCCCACAATGTGGAGCCTGTGAGATTCATCGGGAGCACAAACTTTTACGTAGAGATGGGAGTACGTCGGATATGTGCTAACCATAAAGTCCCAAGCAAGCCCCAAGTTACTATGGTAATATTATTCAAGTAACTCGAGTCACGTCTCTCCTATAAGCCAAACTAGTCTAAAGTCAAGTCACATGAAATTATGATTCTCTAATTCCAGTTTCCACATTTAAATCAGCCAAAAGATGGTGGTCATAAAGATGTGAATTGTTTTCAACATTAACAAATACTTTTCTTCTTGGACTCATCAGTCAGACTCATATGCCTGAATTGACAGTACAGGGTGCAAGGCAGGAACAAACCCTACACAACCTGCCAATCTATCACAAGGAACATACACATATACTGGGACAACTTAGAGCAGTGGTTCCCAGACTTTTTCTGCAGTGCCCCCATTTTATATATAACACTATTTTCGAGCCTCTTGACTCAAATCTTGACACGCATGAAACACGTTTTGGATCCTTCACACTCACAGGTTGCCGAGGCTGGTGTCCCAGCCGGTCCCAGAAATGCTTAATTGGTGATAAGTCTGGCGACTGAGTGGCGACATTCCTGGGAAAAACCCTTGCTGTGGTTGGAGAGAGGATTATCTGGCTGAAAAATGCCAGTTGGAAGCCCTGCCATGAGAGGCAACATGTGTGGCAGCGGGATGCCCTGCACATATCTTAACTTAATAGACACTGTGTGCTCTAATCAATAATAATTACATTTTCTGTTTTCTCTCCGAGCTGTGTTCCAGTTCCAGCCCCACACATGATGTTCATCTGCTGGAGCTCCACTCAAGCTGCTTCCGTCATCAGCTCCAGCCCCATCATACCCGGGCCACTTATGTCGACGTGCATACTTCACATTTTATTCGAACTTTGACTCCATGACCTTTAGTTTCGCTCTTAGATTTATCATCTACGCCGCCAAGGAGGTTGGGTCCCTTTTTGAGTCTTGGTCCTCCCAAGGTTTCTTCCTAGAACTAGGGAGTTTTTCCTTGCCACTGTCGCCCTAGGCTTGCTCAATTTGGGATTGGACGTAGTTATTAGGAGATAATCTAAACTTGTAAAGTTGCTTTGAGACAATGCTCCATTGTAAAAAGCGCTATATAAATAGATCTGACTTGACTTGACACATATCGCTGAGTTGTTAGTGTCCCTTGTATCACTACTAGGAGTGAACAACTGTCATGCGATGGCTTCACAGATCATCACACTAGCAGTTGGGGCAGTGTGTTGCTCCACAGCAAAGACAGGGTTGAAGCCACTACCATGAGACCTCTGACCATGAACCCGACTGTCATCTGATCCCTAAAAGAACCTGGGATTTGTCGCTAAAGATGATACTAATAGAATAATAATAGACTTTATTATTATTAGTTGTGGTATAATACACATAAGAGACCCAAGAAAGGTCATTGAGAATAAAAGCAGATTAGGTTAGCCAACCTCGTAGTGCACAGCCCTTATGGTGGATGTGGTGGCTTTAACCTGGCAACCAGCTGAATCCAGGTTAAGACGGATGTGTGTGACCTTGTCATGATCACGAGACTTATGATTATAACACACACCACGGCATAGGAAGACGTAGTTCAGGCTGCAGCGACAGTGCCCGAGCTCAAATCTGGATGAAGGCCAGATGTTAGGGATTGAATGGGTCTTGGCCAGGCGGCGAGTTGCCCGCTGGCTCTGATACTCCGACTTACACACTCGTGCTCGTTCGCAAACACACAGTCGTATGCAGACACACAATGAGACTCCATGACCGCTGTGCTTGTCACTGGAGATGATGAAGCACCTGGACACTCCCTCTCTCTCATTCTCATTCCCTGACTCATTCTCCCATCTCTGTCACACACCCTCTTTTGTAATTCCTTGTCCTTTTTGCTCGATCCCATGCCAGAATTATTTCTAGATTCCCCTTTATCCTGGTCATCCTTCAGTATCCTTCAACCCTCTCAACCGCCTTTGATTCTCCTTCAGCACTACTGAATCTTTTTTTGCCTCTGTCTCTAACCCTTTGATGTGGGGTTGTCTTTGAGTATCTCTCTCCCCTCTCCTAGTTATCAGGCGATTTTTGCACAAACCTGTTTGATCTGCATCCTGGAGAGTTCGATTATCCTGAACAAGGAATAGAAAATCCAAGCCTTATATGCATTTCAACCTTAGTCCTGGATCCTGGACTTTGTTCAACAACCTGTATGAAATTGTAACCTGGCACCTCAGAGCTCTGGGGTCCTGGGTGCAAGGTTCGACATGTTCTTCACCTGGGTTTTTTTGTATGGATGTTTCTATTCACCTCCTGAAAACATTCCCACTTGGAGTAGGTCTAAACACCAACTGTAAACTGCCTGTCCACTGTTGCTTCCTTTAATTTCCCTTCCCTTAATGTGTTGGAGATTGCACCATGTGTTTTTCACATCGTCAGCTGTGTTTTTGTGGGAATAGTTCTGCTTTTTCACTTCAGGTACATTTAGTAGCATGGATTTTTTTATGTCTACTTCCATAAAATGCACAAGCTCAACTTTTACTCGAGGACCTTTTATCAGATTAGTAGTACTTTTCCTTTAGTAAAGCACTTGTGTCATTCTGTCACCTCTTTTGATTACCCCACAACAGACAAACAATTCCAGCGACTGCCAGCGTGAACTCTCAAAACCAAAGAACAGAATTTCACATCTACACACTGTGGCAAATGTCCTTTGAATGTTAAGGGCTTAAGAGCCCAACAGTGGCACACTGGCACTTGAACTAATAATCCTCTGATTCGTGGTGAAGTTTTTAACTACCGAGTCACTACTGAATATGCTGACGATTGTGGTTCTACTGCTTTTGGAATCTAGTACTGAACTACTGACCCAAAGGTTAAGAGTCTCAGCATTGACAGGCTGCCGATGTTGGACCTTTGAGCAAGACTAGCTTGGATTGTACATTGTAAGACTGCTAAATGCAAACATTGATTAGACTTAAATGAGTAATATATGATTACTAAATTCATGGTGTAACTGAAATATGACAGCAAACATTATATAAGCAAAATGGTAAGAGAAGCTAAATGCACCCTAGGCTAACCTTAACCATCTGCAATTTTATTTTCAGCAATTTTTTTTCAAGCGGTGCAGCTTAAACTGATAATTATATCAATTCCGTAGTGATGTAACTGTGCCGGAGGAGGAACTCCATCTGGACTTTCCCTAATTATCTCTAAACTTCGGTGGTGCAAATGAAGCAACCAGTTTGCTTTCACTATATTTAACAAAACAATCTATATTAAACTCTTTGTTTCATTTCTGCAACCCATACATCACGTTTCCATTACTTTATTACAGGTGATGGAAACATTCCTCAGATATTTGTTGGGTCAGAGGTGCTCATCTTTGCTCAAATCACCAGTGGTTATTTACATTTACAGCATTTAGCAGATTGTCCGCCCTTATCCAGAGCGACTTACAATTGGTACAGTCTTACAATCCAAAAAGCCATTGGTGGTTAAGGTCCTTGCTCAAGGACCCAACAGTGGCAGCTTGGCAGAGGTGGGATTTGAACCCTGGACCTTCTGGGCCAGAGTCCAGTACCTTACCCACTAGGCTACCACAGTCCCATATTATTTATTATTTGAGTTACTGTTGCCTTTCTATCAGCTCAAACCACTCTGACCATTCTTCCTATTGGCATTTTTGCCCAGAGATCTGAAACTCTAGAGATGTGTGTATGTGGAAAAATCCCCAGTAGATCAGCAGTTTTCTGAAAATTACTCAGACCAGCCATATAAACAAAAAACAAAAGTAAAAACAGGGTTTTGCAGTTATGGGGAAAAAATGATCAATTGATCATGAAGGTGGTTAATGTGACGTGAACGGATCCGCTCCCACACCAAGGTTATTTATTTTTATATGAGCAGCCTTAGAGCGCTTTATTCAACCTATAAAACAAATAAGAATTTTACTGGTAATGATTTTTTTTTCCCCCAGAAATGTAGTTAAAGGGGATTGTGGTTGTTTAAAATCAAGTCAAAATTATTCATAAAGCGTCTTTTTTTGTACAACAGAGCATTTTGTCTCAAAGCAGCTTTACAAATATTTAGACCCCAAAGCCCTAAAGCCTGAGGAGAACAGTGGCAAGGTAAAACTCCCCCAAAACATTATAGGGGAGAAATCTTTGAGAGGACCAAGACTCAAAAATGGACCTAATCTCCTTCGGCAGCATGGATGTTAAAGGTATAGAGTTAAACTAAATTAGTTAATTCCTAAATTTATAATACTAGTTTAAATAAAAAACACTGGGTGAATATGAGAGAGAGAATGTATGTAAAGAAAAGTGTACTACTGAAATTGGAATAATAATATATTAATATATAGTATAATAAAATGGAGAAGATGGAACTGTAGCAAATGTAAGATATTCAGCATACATAGACATAGTGTTGAATATAGTAGAGAGAGGAAAAATATGGTTCAATTCAAAAAAATGTCACTAAATTAATACTGTTTGTAAATCAAAAAGCAAGGTATCCCATTTTTACCCACATTTAACCCTGGTCGTGGTCACGTAGGAGATCAGGAGCCTAATCTCGAATGGATTATTAGTCCAGTCAAGTCAAGATTTATTTATATAGCGCTTTTTACAATGGAGCCCATTGTCTCAAAGCAACTTTACAAGTTTAGATTATCTCCTAAATAACTACGTCCATTCCCAAATTGAAGCAAGCCTAGGGCGACAGTGGCAAGGAAAACCTCCCCGAGTTATAGTAAGAAACCTTGGGAGGACCAAAGACTCAAAAAGGGACCCACCTCCTTGGCGGCGTAGATATAATCTAAGAGCGAACTAAAGTCATGGAAGTCATGTTTTGAATAAAAATGTGAAGTATGCACATCGCATTAAGTGGCCCGGGTATGATGGGGCTGGAGCTGATGACGGAAGCAGCTTGACTGGAGCTACAGCAGATGAACATCATGTGTGGGGCTGGAACTACTGCCGGAACACAGCTCGGATAGAAAACAGAAAATGTAATTAGTTATTGATTAGAGCACAGTGTTTATTATAGCAATCACTGATGCCATGTCAATCACTGATGCCATTGTGTAGCATGAAGACTCCCGGCAGCATTAGCTATAGCAGCGTAGCTAGAAAGAGGAGAACTGGTAGGAAAACACAGCCAAGATGGATCACATGAGACCATTGGCACCCCACGGGAGGCAGAAGACAGCAACCCAACGTCTCTGATCACCATAAGACTCTTTGACTATGAACCCCCAAAAAAAGCTTATTCTAAGGCAAGGATGCATGAGTCAAGAATTCACGAGGAACCAAGCCCAGTTCAGCCAGACCGCCCACACTACAACTCCCGCTAACGGAACAAGGCAGGCAGGCCAGACATGACTCCAGACTCCCGGCCCCCAGTGAACCCAAGCCATGCATCCTGGTCTAAATCTAGTCAAAAGCCTGTGTGATAAAGTAATGTCCTTTAGCCTAGACTTAAAACTTTGGAGAGTGTCATTGAATCTCCGAACGAAAACCAAACCCTGTCTGGATGCTAAGTACATTTGCAGGGCTCTATAAGCGCACCAGCCAACTTCATCTGGGAACTGCTGTGTTCCAACAGCTGGCTCTTACCACTAAGTCACCAGTAAACAATTTTCTTTCAAAGCTTCTAAAAACTTGGTGTTTTAATTATGGAAAATGTTTTTGTGAAAATGAGTTAGAACGGCGTCCCGCTTTGCATCGTGGCATGTTTTTTTAGATGTCCAGAAGTCAAAGCGTGTTGATATTGCATTGACTGTAGAGGAAATTGTGTTTCCTTCTTCAGTGGACTCAGGTCCCTCTTGGTTTGGTATGCAGCCAGTGCGGTATGTTTATTTTACGTTTAATTTCCATTGTGCGTGTTGTATTTTGGTTCTACAATATGTGTGGTTTTTGTAAGAACCACGGTGTGTGTATTTTGAAGGGAGTGGATTATGCAGCAATTTTAGGCTTCAATGTTGTGTAGAATGGTAGCGTTCCACTCGTGTTTTCACAGCAGTTTTACATGTGAAAATGCCCTTTATATTGACATTAGAGTAACAGAAAAAGACTGTGACTATGCTAATGAGTAGAAATTAAAGACTAGTAATGGCAATACTGGGATCTGATTATGATAACTGGTACAGCCAACAGGTGCCGCATGCAACAAACAGGAGAATCCCTCATCTGGATTTCCCCCATCTTGTGGACAACAGCCAATTGTGCCAGTGCCTGCCCGACCCAGCCAGAGGCAGGCTTTCATTCATCGCTTTTTATAGCATTTTTCATTTATCAGTACACCAAACTCAGCCAAGCACAGAACCGTTTTTGTAACATTTAGGCCGTTTCCCATTCAGCATCTCGTGTACAAATTCAAGGCTTGCAAATCTAAACAGGTGGCGGAAAGCCCACTGGAGTCTTTTGTTTCATTCCCCCAACCATATTGTTTGAATATCACATGCGAGATGAACATTATTAGGCTGGGAGATTATGACACCCTTGGCGATGAAGCGCGTATGCTTGTTTTATTTGAGAGCTCACACCAGTGTGTGTGTGTGTGTGGAGTGAGAGAGAGTGGTATGAGGTTAACGGTGGTCAGAAAGATGAGGCTGCCACTTGCTATCCACTATCCACTCGGCGCTCGAGGTTGGGGCTCGGGCTTTGTAGCGAGCTCATTAGTATTCTGTCCTGCACAGGAGTCGGCCACGCTATATATAGCCAATGAAAACAAGTCCAGGAAGCCACGGCGCTGTGTAGCGAAACGCCTGAGCACCCAAACACGGTCCAGTCCAGGAAATCTGCACGTTTAATTACCCGATTTCAGGATTGGTACTCGGATCGGAACTAAACAGGGAATGCGTTCGATTATCGAAAAGGCTAGGCAAAGAACCCAGCCAAGGACGGAAGAACTCATTTAATATAGGTCCATATCTCTTGCCAGTCTTTACCAGTCTTCTTCAGCCTATAAGCTGTTTACCATGGCAGTAAGTTTTACATCTTAGTTTTACATGGAACATATTGATTGCGCAGCGATGCCTCAGCAGGTACTGGACCAATAAGTGTAAGGTTGGGAATTAAAGTCTCTGCACTGCCCAGGTCCTTAAACCTCACTCGCTTGGACTGTAACAACAAGGGCATCTGCTCAAGGTCTTATTATATTTATATTTACAGCATTTAGCACTCCCTTATCTAAAGTAACTTACAGAAGAATTTACTACATTTACATTTAGTCATTTACGAGTCGCCCTCACCTACAGCAATTTACACTCTTGCAATACAAACAAAGTTAAGCCTTGTTCAAGGACCCAACAGTGGCCATGGTATCACTCCGCCGTTTCGTTGCTAAGTAACAAGCTGTATGCACACAAACACATACAAATAATGCAATTACCCTAATTAATAACCAGATTATATTGTTTAATTATTACTTACTTTTGTCGTTTTACTCCTTTTTCCTTTAATCTTCGCTCATTTGCACTTCAAAATAACGTTATTTGGTAGTGTTACTAGGGGTCGTTATTTTTTGTAGCATACCGTAGCACAACCAACAACAACCACCCCAAGGGGGCGCCAAACAACTATACACTTCAGAAAGTCTTTTCCCCTTAAAACATAAAAGAATAATTGCTATACTTCTTCAAATTTCACACTTAACGTAGGCAAATAATGTCTGCTCCTGTAATCTAAAAAGTATGTGTCATCCAATTGACCTGATTCGACTTCTCCAAAAGAAACCACGTAAATGAAACATAAATAAACGTAAATGATTCTCATAGGGCGATTCTAGGATTAAAGCTTAAGCACCTAATGAGACCAACTACCGCCACCACCAGTTTTTTAAAGCAATTTTAACGTACATTTTAACGTCATTTTAGACTATCATTCCCACACTTCTAAAGGAAGAACATCGGACAAACCGTTAACGCCGAGCCTGTGAGCCATCACTTGGATTATACCATTTGCGAGGCAAGGGGGGACTACTGTGTTTTCCGTATTAAAATATTGTTTAAAACATGTAATACTTTGTAGGGTTTTTAACTTTTTCTGCTTATGAGCGACAAACTTCTGACTAAAAAAATGACAAAATAAAGACTTTTTTTTATTATATTTTTAGGGATGCTGGGACTCGATTTAGGGACTAGACATGGACTATGAAATCACCTGAGGTATGAAGTTGCAACAATTGAGCACTAAATTTTTCCTGTGGGCTGAGCCCTTGAGCAAAGTCCTTAACCTTTATTGCCCGGAATGTCCCTTGTAAGAATAATTGCATCAATGGTAAGTCATTGAGCTGATTCCTAAGGAGAATACAAAGCACTTCTGTAAGTCATTCTGGTAAGGGCATCTGCTCAAAGTTCATATCATATTGATTTACAATTATATTTCAGTTCCCATAATACCTTGCTTAGGGTTTTCTGGTACAGTGTTTTCCCTGTATAAGAATGTTGATTTACTAATTGGTGATTAGTAGATTGTGGCTCAGTGAGTTTAGTTTTTGTAAAAGCTGGGCACTGATGGACCACTGATTATACCAAATTTGTCCTATTTGCGAGGATGCCTGGAGAAAAACTGGTGATAGGTGATTACTTATTATTTGCATTTAAAAATTAAAGCAAGATGACTTCAATAAAAGGGTGGCTTCTCAAATCCTTGTCTTCTTGTCTTCCTAAGTTCTCTAGCTCGAAGTTTTATATAACAAATAATTTATTTAACACAGCCTGGTGATAAATGGATTACAGATTAACCTTTTAAGCCTAATGCTTCACCGCTGACACATTCAGTACACTTATAAACTTGAAAAACCTTTTTATTTTATTTTTTAATTTAAATTATGACTAGTAAAACACCACACATAAAACTTAACTGCGCTGCCAGTAAATGCTAAGGAATGCTATTCTCCAAATGAATCCTGATTATCGGTGTAGGTCGGTCTACAAAGCCATGAGAATTGGGGAGCTGCTCTGTGAGGTGATTCCAAATCAACCACCACCAAGCTTTCGATTATTCACACTTTGCACACAAAGCTGATAATTCAACCTGGTCAGAATCAGTCCCTCAGGTTCCTTAAAGCCTGATGATTATCGGTTCTGTTCATGCAATTCATTCCACAGCTATTTATTGGAGGGTACTGCAGAGGAACATTTGTTCTTGGGATAGTTTCAAGCTGGTGATTAGAGGACACTCAGCTGACTTGGTCAATAGAATTGATTAAGCTTAGCTAATCCTCAGCTTTAGCCGGGTACTGAACAGGATTGTCTGAATACATATGCTGCTATAGTAATTTAAACAGGGCGTAAGGTTAGCCTCTTTCCCTACTATTATTATTAGTAGTAAGTGTGTTGTTTGTTGCACCTGTAAGACAGGCAGTTCCTACTCTCAGCTTTCGGAGGACAGAGTGACTGCCTGGGTGTCCTAAATGATTTACTCGCTCAGCCATCACAGTGAACTTTCAAGCATGTTGACGCGTCGCCTTGTGACATGACTGAAATCAGTTAGCAGTTGCTCGCACCACTTTGAAACTGTTCTGAAATCAGCTTCATAGGGACGCCGTGCCCGTCATCCCCGAGCAAGAATTTCTCATAAAGCTCTGCCAGTCAATGTTTGGCTCGGCCTTTTAGAAAACGCTCATCTCTTTTTATGAGCCATCCCTTTAAAGCTGTTTTTTGCTGTTTTAATAGCTTAATCCTTCTTACAGAAATGATGCCTTAAGCGTAATCATCTTTTGTTTTTAATTCTCTGCATGTCGACCATCTCCCTCCCTCTCTGTACGGGTAAAGCAAAGGCCTTTGGGGTTTGAATCGCAATGTTGAAACCTTACAGATTATTAATGAAAAACAATGCAAATGCTGTGAGTTGGAATCATCAGTCTCGAAAAGCTGAACTTGGTTCCCCCACATATGTGATGCAAATTCATTCAGCCTGAGCAAGTTGTCACGCTGGCCTTTGGAGTGTTTACACGCTTGCTGCAATGTGTGGGTTTTGAAAGATTTTTGTTCATTTAAAGCACAGGCAAAGGTTTCAGCTCTCTAAACGATACGTGTCCTGTGTTAGTAACTACTACTAATTTTAAGTGTAGTTATCCATCCTTTTCAGTGGCGTATTATAATAATAAAGCATGAAACATTACATTATTACATAACACTATTGTATTCATTTAATTGTGTACTTATACTTATTTAATTATATACTTTTGACCACTAGTGGCACTGTAGAGCGAAATAGCTTGGGTTGATAGCTTAACAGCACTGGGCTACTGATAATATCTGTGCTAACACATGTTAAAGATGTTATTACAATGGTAAATATGGCTAATGTTAATTTCTTGTGGTACAAAATAAGCCTTATTTTAATAAGCCAAATTTTAGCCTTAACATCCATGAGGTCCAAAAGAAGCTAGGATACATTTCATTAAACAGAATCCTTTTTAAATCAGATGAATGACTCCCTTAACTTCCTGCCTACTGGTTAATTTATAACTGTGCTCCTGTTCACATAAACAAGTATTAAGTTTACTTGTAGCATTTTAGTATTTGATTCTCACACTGCATCATCGCCCAGATGAAGCCTGTTTTTAGAGCCAATTATTGCATGAGTGTAACTTTAATATAATAATTAGATCCTGCTCTAGTTCCATTATGTTTGAAACATGACACACAATCTTATTGTGCGTCTCAGATCTTCTCTGGCTGTGAAAATAAACTCAATGTGATTTAGATTAGCTTGTGTTGTGTTAAAGTTGATTGCTGTTAAACGCAGTGTTAAAATGCTGCTCTTCCACCTGACTTGGGCAGAGACTAGTGTTTTAAAATGGCATTCTTTTAAACAATGTATTAATTCATAGTCGTAGAACTGCTCTGTTTCATAGTCCCAGTTATTGTGTGACTGTTAAGTTCTTTTACACATTTCTTTATATTTGATTTTCATAATACTGATCATAATAACCATAATACAGATTACCCTGAACAAAAAAAATAGTCTTTATTTCAAATAGCAGTTCTTTATGGTTCAGCGTTCATAGGTTGCGCACCTGAATGAATGTAAGAAAAACCCTGTCTGACGTGTGTATAGGCAGTGTTGTGTAAAGAGGGGTTAAATAAGTGAAAAATTAAAAACTGGTGAAGTTGCGTGTCATGTTAGTTCACATCTCTCAAGAGGCTTGATCAAGATGTGCTTGTGTTACTGACTGCCATGCTTGGGCAGAAAGCGGGAGATGAACACTAGAAGCAGGTACAGAGCAGAGCTTTATTAAGAAACTGAAAAAACACCAGACAACTGAGTGCAATTATGAAACTAAGCCCTGGGCATACAGAGTCCACAAACAGTCCAAAACACAGCAAATAGGAATGGCATGATATGGACATGAGGAAGAGGGAAACCGAACAGGGACCGAAACCATAACAACACGAAACGAAGGTTGGGCTCTGGCAATCTCTGATCTGATTAAGCACAAGAAGTCACCAGTCATATTATTCTGATTCTTCTGTCAAATTTGTTTTGCTTAATATTTTCATCTCATTTTTGATATATTTTTGCTAGTTTTTGTAAGTTGATCTGTTGCATTTTACCCAATCCTTAGCTTAAATGCTAATATACCTCCGATGTGGTAGTAAAAATGAGCATTATGCCACAACAAACAAACCCCCAACCTATAAATCTCTAGCGACGCCCTTCTCGCCGAACACAGTACTAGCATATGCACTTTACTTCTCCACTTCAGCCTGTCACAAACGACTAAATGTTGCTCTCCTGTCTGAATTATGCACAAAACGTGGTCTTCTTAGCACAGCATTATCATTTTACATGATGGATTACATTCTCCAAACAGCAGCTTGGAGATTGCATGGCTAGCAGCAGGTATTGCCTCATGCTGACACACCTCGCTGGAGCTCAGTATCAGTCTACCTCCTGCTAGCGCTCAGCAGAACGTAACGGTCCAAAACACACCGAGGCCAGTGCTACCTGAGAGACCCCTCAGGCCTTCACATGTGCCTGCCAATCAAACTATGAGGCAAGTCATGGGAGACCGGAGCTGTGTTTCATTCTGGAAGCATCTGCCTTAGCAGCCGCACCTTTTGAAGATTCCTGATTGAATCTAACAGGAACACTGTGTTCGGAAAAAGCTTTGGTTGAAACCATGCATCATAAATTAAAGTGCTAACCATGTGACTTCTGTTTGTAGAGTACTAATATTTGAACTCACTGAGAAAGAGGCAAATATTTGGGTACAATTCACTGTTAAATAACTGTTTACAGAGCAGATAGCCAGAAAGTTAGCACTGGTATTAATAATACATTCATTATATTAATATTAACAATCTAGTAAACACACACAAGTTAATAAACACATAGCTTATACAGAAAATGAATAAGCACATATAGCAGCTAGAAAGTAATAATTCTGTACGCTAATGCTTAAAGAGCATAATGTATATGAAAATTTAATAACCACAATGCAGCTAGCGTGTATTAATAAATTATGTTGATAATTAAACTACAAAAGTAGTTACAGTTCAGATATAGAAAGAAACCTAGATTTACCAGCTAGCAAGTATTTTATAGTACAATGTATTTTAAAAATTAACATCCATGAAATCACGGGAAAGAAAATAACCATGCTGTTTGTGTAGAACTTTTTAAAGCTAGAAGCTATTAAGTAATATTGTTTTATCAAGATGATGTGTGATGGGACTAGCCCGTAAGCCACATTATCCTAAATGGCTCTCTTCTGACCCTTTTCTCTTTCCACATCAGGCTGCTTAATTAGTGGCCTGCAGTGCTTCCATTATTTAATGTACCCTTCCCTTGTTCCATGTATTGCTGTCATGCATCCCATTGCTCTTGTACCAGTTTGTTCCTGTTTTATGTACTGCTGTCACTCCTGTTGCTCTCATTACAGTTTGTGTTCCTGTTCTCGTTTTATGTACTGTTCCCTGTCTTGTGCGTTCTATGTTAAGCGTTCACTCTAGCTCTTTTACCAGCTGTAGTGTTCCATGTTAACTGTTTGTATTGCGTTAGCATTCCTTGTTATTAAACTTTGTTTTCCAGTGTAATTTTAAATATATGCATTGCATTTAGCAGGCTGTACAAGCTGTGCCTTCACTGCTAGTGTTGTTTTCCTGGCATCAATCTCTCCCAGGTGTCTGACCGTCCCCTGCCGGCTTAGTTTGCCTAAGCTAACTCATCTGATAGTCGGAAATTTTCTGCAGGTGCACCTTTAAGAGCTGGCTCTGGTACAACCGAGTGTTGCACGTTTTGTTTTTCTCAGCCCGAGGCATTAATTAGCAGTGATGCAAAAAGAGTGAGGAGATGATGCTCCGAACGTGGCTGCGTGTGGAGGATAGAGGGGTTTTATTTAAAGGCCGAGTGCCATCTGGAAAGGATTGTGAACTTACATGCACCCTGTTCAACACTAACTGACTTTGACAAATTAAATCCACTTTTCCGTCCGGGTCATCAGGGCCTGCTGTAAACAGAGGGTCTCACCAAGTGTCATTATATTGTAAGTGATCGGGGGGTGATGCAGTTGTAAAGTTGGTGATACTGGTGTTCATAGGGCTATAAAAAGAGCTCCCTGACAACTGACCAAATAAATATTTCTAAAGCTATTGCTTCCCTTCTAAACCAGACACAACCAGCGCAATTTTCATAGGGGTCACTTTGTCTCATAGTAACGTTGTCCCGTTGATTAAAAACACTCTGATTTCACCTTCAAACCTACGATTAATCCTAGAGGTTCACATACATTTGGCACTCACAGATATGTAATATTGGGTCATTTTCAATAAATAAATGACCAAGTATAATATACTCATTGACAAAAAGAAAACACACCCAATACACTAGTTGAAAAAAATAATCCCAGCAAGGAGGAGTTGTTGTAATCAAATGAAACTTCGTTTGTGTAAATGTAATGATGATACTGTATATGTAAGTGATAGTATTAGAGTGAAAATCTTATTGGGAAAAACTGTACAATTGAATGGAGGCCCTAGTACCCTGTTGGGCCACTCTAACCTGGATACACGATGAGATACGGTTGGGCATGGAGGGATACTGGTTCTGTATGATATCTTGCAGCACATTTTCCCCACAGATGGGCCTGTAGATCCTGCACACTTGTAGGCTGCTGAAGCTGCCGTTCCTGCAGGTCCCATAAATGCTCGATTGGTGACAAATCTATCATTCGAGCATTTATGGGAGACATTCCTGGGAAACCCTTGCTGTGTGTGGCTGAGTATTATCCTGTTGAAAAATGCGAGTTGGAAGCCCTGCCCTGAGAGGCAACACGTGGCCGCAGGATGTCCTGTACATATCGCTGAGTTGTTAGTGTCCCTCGTATCATTATTAGGGGTGACTCACTGTCGTATGCGATGGTTCCCCAGACCATCACACAAGGAGTTGGGGCAGAGTGTCGCTCCACATCAACTCCAGGATTGAAGCCTTTACCACAAGGGCTCTGTACTCGAACCCAACCATTGCCGGACCCCAAACCAGAAACTGGATTCATCACTAAAGACGACACGGTTCCAGTCTATAGCAATCCAAGTTTCTCGTTAATCACATCACTGCTGATGAAGGCATCAATCTGACATTTCTATCTGGGTATATAAATTTTTGTCAATGCTTGACATGTTATTATCATGTCAAGCATTTAACTGGGTTCTATTTATCTACTTGTAGGATTTTTGTGTAAAACTGACATTGTTTCAGGTCATATTGATGCAGAAATACAGAAAATCCTAAAGGGTTCACAAAGGTTCAAGCACTGTAAATATTAGAACAGACACTATGACAAATCTTCCCCGACACATTCATAGCATGCTTGTATCATCAAGGGTTTAAAAGGCTGCTGATGGTGTGAGAAATAAAGGCTACAGTAATCAAATGCTGGTTGTGCGCACACAGCGGCGTGTAGCTGTGCAGGGAGGGCACTTAAGGTTGCCTAATCCTAGAAGAACACGTCTTCAGAAGTTTGTGTATTTCCAATTCCTCATTAGCTTCGACCCGCACTACAGAAGCTGAGACACAGCCGCAGGCGCACAATGGATTGAGCTGCATTAAAGCGGATAATAAAAAAGGCTGGAAGATGTGACTCCAAATTTAAATTTCAGAATGTATTTTGGACCTTTATTAATTTATTTTTTTGGATTATCTCGTGTCATTTGTCCCAGCGTGTCCTGCAGCAGGAAATAAGAACGATGCAAACCTATGTGGATTTTACACAGGCAACCTTTGAATAATGATTCCATGGTGACGTCTTAAGTTTTACAATGGAGATGCGTTCTGATAAATTCATCGTCAGCTGAATGTATTGTAAACCTTGGAGTTTAATATATGCTGTCCATCATAGCATAGCCTACCTTAAACATATTTAAAACACTTTCATTTAAAAATCATTAACAGAAAGCTTATTTTATATATGATAAAGTGTTCAATATATGATGTAATTTAGTGAATTGAAAAGTGATTTAGCATTTTAGAGTGCAGGAGAGTATCATACTGCATATCATTTGCCAGGGGGAAAAAAAGATCAAAATTCAGACTACAGTTTCTGCTGAATGTGTATTTATGCTTATTATCGGATTCCCATCGTAAACCAGACCATCATGAAATGGAGACTAACTGTACATACCAACAAGAGTTGTATTGTAAATGAATTACATTAAAACAACTGGTTCATCTTACATCATGTGTAATATAAAGATGTGCACGATGACTATTTGTAAGTTAGTTTTTACAATCTAGATGTAATTTGTAATGTCCTAAATTTGGACCTTGCTAATTATACATTAAGCATTGCCTGAAGTTTTTAATCATAAGTTTGTCGATCGACTGTACATAATTTAACTGAGTATCTATCTTATTGACCCAGGTAGAGCTTCACACCCTTAAAGAGCCCTCTAAAAGTTTTGGAGGTTATGGTAGAAAGCAATGAGAAAAAGTTCTGGGAGTTAATAAAAAAAAAAAAAAAAGAAAGAAATAAAAGAATAAGAGGGCTGGAAAAGTGATCAGCTCTCTGGTTTTAATACTCCATAGGGCCACATTTTTTAAATAACAGCCATTAGTTTGTGTGGTTATGTCTCTGCTATATTCTGGAATAATTGCTCATTCTTCCATACAGAATTGTTCGAGTTCAGTCAGATTTCATGGTGAGTGGCAATGCACTGCTCGCTTACAGTCCACCTACATACAGTGGGGCGAAAAAGTATTTAGTCAGCCACTGATTGTCCAAGTTCTACTACTTAGAAAGATGAGAGAGGTCTGTAACTTTCATCGTAGGTACACTTCAACTATGAGAAACAAAATGAGAAAAGAAACTCCAGGAAATCACATTGTTGGATTTTTGTATTGGAAAATAAGTATTTGGTCTCCCACAAACAAGTAAGATTTCTGGCTCTCACAGACCTGTAACTTCTTCTTTAAGAAGCTCTTCTGTACTCCACTGGTTACCTGTATTAATGGCACCTGTTTGACCTCGTTATCTGTATAAAAGACACCTGTCCACAGCCTCAAACAGTCAGACTCCAAACTCAACCATTGCCAAGACCAAAGAGAAAATTGTAGACCTGCAGCAGGCTGGGAAGAGTGAATCTACAATAGACAAGCAGATTGGTGTGAATAAATAAACTGTGGGAGCAATTGTAAGAAAATGGAAGACATACAAGACCATTGATAATCTCCCTTGATCTGGGGCTCCACGCAAGATCTCATCCTGTGGGGTCAAAATGATCATGAGAACGGTGAGCAAAAATCCCAGAACTACACAGAGGGACCTGATGAATGACCTGCAGAGAGCTGGGACCAAAGTAACAAAGGCTACCATCAGTAACACACTACGCCGAGAGGGTCTCAGATCCTGCAGTGCCAGACGTGCCCCCCTGCTTAAGCCAGTACATGTCCAGTCCTGTCTGAAGTTTGCCTGAGAGCATATGGATGATCCAGAAGAGGATTGGGAGAATATCATGTGGTCAGAATGAAACAAAATAGAACGTTTTTGGGAAAAACTCAACTCGTCGTGTTTGGAGGAAGAAGAATGCTGAGTTGCACCATACCTACTGTGAAGCATGGGGGTGGAAAACCTCATGCTTTGGGCTGTTTTTTTGCAAAGTGGACAGCACGACTGATCCGTATTAAGGGAAGAATGAACGAGGCCATGTATCGTGAGATTTTAAGCCAAAACCTTCTTCCATCAGTGAGAGCATTGAAGATGGAACGTGGCTGGGTCTTCCAGCATGACAATGATCTCAGACACACCACTCAGAGTGGCTCCGTAAAAAGCATTTCAAGGTCCTAGAGTGGCCTAGCCAGTCTCCAGACCTCAACCCCATAGAAAATTTGTGGAGGGAGTTGAAAGTCCATGTTTCCCCAAAACATCACTGCGCTAGAGGAGATCTGCATGGAGGAATGGGCCAAAATACCAGCTACAGTGTGTGCCAATCTGGTGAAGACTTACGTTTGACCTCTGTCATTGCCAACAAAGGTTATGTTACAAAGTATTCAGTCGAACTGTTGTTATTGACCAAATACTTATTTTCCACCATAATTTACAATTAAATTATTTAAAAACCCTACAATGTGATTTCCTGGATTTTTTTTCTCATTTTGTCTTTCATAGTTGAAGTGTAGCTATGATGAAAATTACAGACCTCTCTCATCTTTCTAAGTAGGAGAACTTGCACAATCAGTGGCTGACTAAATACTTTTTTGCCCCACTGTAGGTTTATTGGATTTAATCAGGGCTCTAACTTGGCCTGTCGGGGACATTCCCATTTCTATCCTTAAGGCCCACTGCATTTATTTCTGTGAGTTTAACATGTCTAAAGTGAAACCACTGACCTTGTTCACCCAACATCACCTTTCTGATCACCCTCACTTAGACATTTTACATTATTTAAAGTAATTTAGGGCTAAAGTTAAGCACAAAAAGTTACCAGTCAAGTTATTCTGATTCTTCTGTTCTACCTTAAGATGTAAAATCAGGGCTTTTCAGTTCATTTAAGAAGTAATATTTGTTTTATTAGTATTATTATTGTTGCTTATTTTAAGAAATCCTACAAAGTCAAATTACCTTACCCCTTTGGCAGATTGTATTTGTTATTTTTGCTTAATATAAGAATTTTCATCCCATTTTTTGATATATTTTGTCTAGTTTTTATCAGTTGATTTTTGCAGTGTATTTCACTCCATTTACCTGCAATAAAAGAATAGTAATCTAATAACTGCAAGACATTAGATTTTCATTAATCCAATCAACGGGTTTACAAGCACTTGACTAATCAGATAAAAGGAAACCTCCGGGTTTTTATGACTCGTCGTATGTCTGCTTCGCAACCAGCCAGTAATCTCACAGAAGAATGTGACATAAATGTCAAACTTTAATAGTTAAATAATGAAAGTCTTAATTTTCCCAAGCATATACTGTATTTCAGAGTCTCAAGTGTTTCATAGTCATTTTTCAGTTTCTACTTTGAATTAAAGAGTTGCCAGATTCTGCTAGAGAACGACACAACCAGGTAAATTGAAATAATCCCAAAAGAAGCGAAGTCTCTTAGAATAAATGGACCTGGCAACCATGTTTGATTCTGCTAGCCGCTTCTGGGACAGCTCTTGAAACCAGATTAAGGCTACACGTGCTGAGAAATCAGATTACCGAGATAAAATTCAGCCCTCTATAATGGATTTCTTCTTCTGATTTGTAAATCGGAGTACGCTGTTTACATTTCCACTTCAATAACGGAGATAACTGCAGAAATCTGATTATGATTTAGTTATTATGTGCACTTGACGCAAAGTGACACCAAGGTCTCACTGATCTCTGTGGTGTTATCAGAAGTAGCAAGTTGTGACTGTAATTTACATAGCACTGGGTTACATGGTAATGCTGTAGCGCACATCGTGGCTTGTTTGCAAACACCTTACATAACTGATGAATCCGGCAACACAACAGTGTGTACTTTTCCATAAGAGTGCAAATGTCGAGTCTGGATCACATGTACCGGAGCGTGTGCAAAGGCTGTCAGTGCAAATGTCAGCTCAGCCGAGAAATCACGACGGATCGTAGTCATCAAGCGTATTCGAGCGTGAGGACTTATCAAAGGAACCAGCGGCCTTTCATATCAAGGCCTGATCAAACACAAGACGGAACTGATCTTTATCAGCATGTGCGTTTTGATGTTTGTCATAAGTATGAGCTAAAATGGTGTCACGTCGAAGGATAAGATTCTCCAGTGTCTCTGTTTAATGCATAGCATCTTCTTTATCCCAGTCAGGATCCTTCACACTATGGCCTTTGACACGCCCAAATTCAATCACTTCTTTTTGCCATTCATTACCATCAGCTTTGTGACACATTTTCCACACATTTTCCACTACACCACCTGTTCTTAATCTATGAGTCCCATCGCACACCCCACAGCTATTTACACCCTGGTCATCCTTGTGCAACGCCATCTGCAGGAGCCTGAAGTTACTACCACCTCAAACATTATATTGGTTTGTGAAAACAGTCAAAAATTTCAACATGAGTAAAGAAATCAAATACTTTTAACACAGAAGTGATCTGAAACAACACATTCATCCACATACCTTCTGCAATCCGTACACACACACGTCATAGATGCTCGCTGTTAAAGTGTGTGTCCTGACCTCCCAGACGTTCTTTAACGCCATACTTGGCCCTTTAACATCCATCAATATCACTGACCTTCGCTGTTCACCTCAAGGCTGTTTTCCCCGCTGCCACGGCCAACAGGCGGCTCTTTATTACGGACATGTCAGCCAGGCTCTTAGTCCAATAAGCACAGGAATTAATGCCAGTCCCCATTATTCATTTAATTGGCTTTCAGGCGAGTGACATGCATGCTGAATTAGTGCCTGGCTGAGGACTTGGGGGTCAGCCGGGAGTGTTTTACGACGGCGAGTGAAGCTGAAGTCATTTCTAGACGTTGTTTCATACGGGCTTTATTATTCAAGCCACCGATAACACTGAGTGCACACTCAAAAGGAAAACAGAAAATGTTCTTCATCTAATTATGCCGAATTATGAGCATGACTAAGGCACAGTTAGCTTGAAAAACCATCATGGGGACCAGTGGCAGAGGCAGCCGAGGCGACAGTCACATCGCGTTAAGAGTTGAACCGAGGACAGATGAGTCTTTTTCCTGTCAATCAAGTGGATCTACCAACCGTGTGACCTGTAAATAATCAGAGCATGCACCCAGATTCACTCTGAGCTCTACTAAATATAGAAATGTCTGGTCTGTCACCTGGAAATGAGCAATCTGTACTCGAAAGAGTAGAGGGCAAAACAAATAGGGCTTAAAAAGACAAATTCAGGAACATTTAAGTTGCTTCATGATAATCTCAAATACCTTTACATAGTCATAAGCTTTCACAGATGTATGACTAGTTTTTAAACCATAGTGTGATCATTATTTATGAGAGCTGCACCACATTGTCTCATCATGTCTGTGGGGCACACCTGACCTTGTGCACTATAGAACCAGCCCGTGCCGTTGGTACGCCCCTGGAGAAGCAAATAATAAACCGACTCGACACTGAGTGTCCTCACAAGGATAGCACCCTGAAAGTTGGTACAGATCCAAGTAGTGGTGATGTTCCAAAACTAACCACACCTTTCCAGAGGCGGGACACGAACCAAGGTGTTACCTATTATCTTCTATTAATTTAATGTTTATCTGAGTTTATTGAAATAAAATATATATTAATTAACCACTGAGGTGAAGCAACATCTCTAACCACACAATGCAACTAAAGCAAAGAAAATATTCATAAAATATGACTGAAACTAACATTTCGTTGGTGTCTCACTGCCCTACAGCACCGATCAGGTTCCTATAGGAAATGCACTGGCCAAATGCAGTACTGCAGGATGTAAATGAAGCTTAGCAGGCCAGAATGAAGGCATCAAAAATGTATTAATCTGCAAGTTTATATTCAATTTGAAATATGGCAGCCGGCATGTGAACTGCGTCAAACTGCGTAAACTTTCTTTTTTTGTTGAACTCTTAAGCGACTTTTAGATTTCCGAAGGGAAGCTGTGATGGATAAGATGGTGTTGATGCACCTATCGCATTCCTCTAAAACACAGCCGTGAATGAAAGGCAGGCAACTCATGGCATTCCTGATTTAAACAAAGATGTGATGGATAGCTTTGAAGAACTAAAACGTCGCCATGTCAAGTTGATTTATAAGTGGTGAAAAGGTACCATGGAAATATTTTTATATGTACCTGAAGGCTACTGTGTGTGTGTGTATATGTGTGTGTGTGTATATATATATATATATATATATATATACACACACACATACATATGTACATACATGTGTGTACGTTCATGATTTGGTACAGTGATTCAGATTCACAATATTCCTTGCTCGGTGCTTGCTGCTGCTTGTGTTTTTCTTTATTTTTAAATCTACAGTACTGTATTAGTGCAAATAAGTCTCCATGGGTCCTAAAATTGTTAGTATTGACAGCCAACCGAAAGGAAATCTTAATTCTCTTGGATTTCAGGCTGAGTAGTTAGCATTAGCAGATAGCGCCCTGAGTTCACCAATAGAGTAAGTGTTTTGCTTTTACTTTTCACTTTCAATACATTACTCAGTAAATCACATGAGATTTTTAAACACTTTATTATTAAATAAGCTTTGTGTTAATGATTTTGGCCAATTGTAGGTTAATGTAAGTGTTAATGGCTCTGCTATGATACAGTACTGACTATATTAAAATCATTGGTTCATGATATATTTAACTTATGACGAATTTGTTGGAACATATCCCCATCATAAATCAGGTAGCATCTGTACAATGCAACTCCATTAATGCATATAATGCCTGATGCAGTGTGGATATTCTTGGAGTCTGATACAGATTAATGCAATTTACATTATTCCTTATGGGAAACACTTCCTCTGTTCTTGTCATGGAACGATTTAATGGTACCACTACATATATATAACTGGAATGGCATATGGACTATATGGCACCATTTGAACATTTATCTATTGACAATTATAGAAATAGGACCTGCAGGCTGTGTAAATGGCATCCAATAGTCTGGTAAATGTATTGGATTTATGCATCACGGTCTTGGTACAGTCATTTATTGTCTATAACATTTTCATTATTACCGAAATGAACTGGGTTGCTAATATGTTTCAAGGGTTTGTGTCTGCCCCACTTATATTTTTGGTCAGGAGCTGCTACTGCTCTTAGCTGCTCAGCCGCTCAGCCCAATTGTTGTTCTGAATAAGGGTGCTTGTTAAACGTTGAGAGTGTAAATGTAATATACTCTTCAGTATGGCATCTTGTTTTTCAGACTGTCTCTTATAAAATCATGGTTTTACCACGGCATGGTATCCATGGTATGGTATAGTTTTTGGTGGAATAAGAATCAATTTGAGGCTTTTTTTAAGCAATAACCCAAGTGGGGAGGCAAGCCAGTGAACTGTCATTGTTGTTCTCATAGCATCTTGATCTTATAAACCAGTATCTTCAGTCCCTCGGTGCCCTCCAGACAAAGAAACGTGCAAATACATCAAGCTGAAAAGAGGACATGTTTTTTTTCCCGTCCTCATACTTTCCACTGTGTGGCGTGAATAATGAATCCTCTACACATCTTTCATCATGACCTACACAGTTCAGACGTGCAAGAGACAGAGCTGTGACATGGACAGAGACAGGCCTGGCCCTCATGTAAAACCAGCCGCTTGGCACTTGTATGCCACGCAAGGTGAACGAGACATTGATTTGTCCAGGTAGAGGCTACTTTTAGAAGCAAAGTCACACATGGTTGCAGTGGATCAATGGCAGCATGCAAACAGAGGCTATTCGTTTAGTTTAGGAAGGATGCAGCACTGTTTCTGACACACCTACATTGAAAGTTATAGTGCTATAAGTTACACGTCATTGTGTCCTGAAGTCACACTTGCTATAGCCAACAGATGATATTTGGCCCAGAAGAAAGTAGAATCTGATTTGAGGCTCGTGTTGTAGAGTCCAGTCTCATTTGCTTCCAAGAAGTTACACTGCCTTAGTTTGACTAAGCCTACAATATGGTAATAATTGATCATAATTTTTAGTTAGGCTTGCTCAATTTGGGATTGGCCCCCGATATCGGAAGATAATCTAGTTTTCTAGCAGTTTTACATATATTAAAGTCGATATCTTGCGTCAGTACCGGTAGCCTGCATTGTTGATGATTTGATTTGTTTATATGACGAAAAGTCAAGGTGATTTGTTTCCGGTGTATGTACAGTAAGTGTTGTATGAATTCCATCTTTTGTGACACTTGCTGCAATAGAATTCATCATACCAGGGACATGTGAGAACCTCTTGTGTCTGATTAATACAAACGGTGCATACAATTATTTTTGGGAGTAAAAGGCATTATGCTGAACATTTAAAAAGTGTTAAGACTTTATAAGTTTTATACTTTCCAAGTGAGAAGAGACTGCAAAAGAAGGCAGGATAACAGGCTATGCTAACCGGGATATGCTATGCTATGCTATGCAACAACAAGCTTACAGCTAACAACAAGCTTAACTAATAGGGAGCTAATGGCTAAGACAAACAAAACACAATGAAAGGCAAGACTATCAAAACAGAGAGTAAGAACTAAAGGGAAAATGTACAAGATCCTTTGGGATTTCTTTTATAAACATTGCTAAATTGCTCATAATTAGACATATATTGATTAATGATATTAAAATGAAACAATAGTTGTCATCATCTCTGAAACAATGGCAATGCATTTTAGTTGAACACATTGCAGCGTCACCATTTTTCTTTTAAACACCACCTAATTAAAAATACTTATTAGTGTAACACTAAGAAATATTCTAGTTCTCAAATATACCTCATATATTCATCGCAGTAATAGAATGCACAAATATACAATTATTTGTGGGAGTAAAAGGCATTATGGTAACTTTTTTATACTTTCAGAGTGAGAAAAGACTCAAAAGAAGGCAGGACAACATGTTAGGCTAACAGGAATGGCTAACAGCTAGCAAGCTTATTATTAGGGAGCTAATGGCTAACACAAAACAGAACACAGAGGGACAAATGTGTCTACTTCCAATCTATTGCACAATAACTGTTTAATTTACACTTAACTGTAGTGATTAATGTAGGTTTAACTATGGATTTACATGTAGATACAAATGGGTTTGTGAACGGAGGGTTAGCAGAGTGAGAATTTCATTGTACTCTGTAAGGCTTGTTTTACACTGTGCCTATGACAATAAAACACTTGAATCTTGAAATGTGACAAAAGCAAGACTACAGGCAGTCTTACAGACAGTAAGAACAGACAACCTGGCAGGCTAAACAAGCAGTGCAGCCAAACTGGCTAACAGCTTCAACTACCAAGGCTAAGGGCTAACAAGGCATTGGGTAAGCCGAATGTATTTAACCAACTGACTGTGGAAATGGAGCAGGGATACTGATGCAGGCCAAGAAAGCATTATTGTGGTGTGTGTTTCCCTATATACAGTATGTTTTTAAATAAAAACAATGCTAGCAGTGAACTGGAGGTCCATATTTATTCTTTAAAACTCCCATGTTGACTATCAAGAAGAACTGTGATGGTCTGGTAATAGTAAACTGCATGTACTCATTTATTAATAATTCACCCAGCGTTCGGTAAACACAGCCAGCGAGCTACAGCTTCACTGATTTGTAACCTACTGAAGGTCGTTCCCACAAAATAGCTTGGACGTGTTTGTGTTTTATTAGTGTAATCCTATAAACAATGCATTTAAATATATAAAATATATAGCGAGGAAAGAAGCACAAATGCTGAGAGCTGGTGTGGAGACCACGCCTTGCTATTAAAATGTGGAGTTAAAATGAGGAGTATTCGAGACTTTCGTGGGCATGGGGTCTCGCTCTGGTTCAAACCACATTTTTTCGTGCTTCATCAGGCATTAATATCCCTCTCAGCTGCCCCCTCTCGTTCCCTCTGGCATCATTAGCTGATTAGGTTGATTCAGGCCTTCAAGATGAGAGGAACCCTCTGAATATATGTAATTAATGATATCTAAATGCTTATCTTAGACCCAGCGTCTCATGGATTAGCTGCTGCAATCATAGAGTTTCTTGATGTAGTGAAGCTTAGCAGAGCTCCTTTTCTGAAGCACTTTGTAGTTTTGTACAAAATAAAAGTATTGTACAGCCTGACAGAGAACTTGTAGCGGATTTGCCTAGTCCTTCCTTTGGAACCATTTAATCAATGAATTAAGTTAGATTCTGATCTGGTGAAATGGTTATCCTTATGAATCTCAGTGAAATTTTCTTACCTGCTGTCATGACTGATTTTTTTGACTGCTTTGTCAAAATCAGATTTATTTCTGTAGCACTTTTTACAATGGACCATTGTCTCAAAATAGCTTTACAATTTCATATTATCTTCTATAGTCTAACCTTAATCCAAAACTGAGCAAGCTTAGGTTGACAGTGGCAAGGGGAAAAACTCCCTAAACAGAGTAAGGAACAAACCTTGAGAGAACAAAGACTCAAAAAGGCACCCAAACTGAGGCGGCTTAGATGATGCATGCAAGAATTAAACTAAGTTATCTAACTAGATCTGCAATTCCTAAAGGAACTACAACAGTTCTTGAAATATGGCAAACAGAAAGAATGTGGCTTGTGTCCAAATACTTTTGGCCACGTGTGGGTGCATGTCCTAACATTTTTGGCCTCATGTGGGTGCATGTCTGAACAGTTTTAGCCATGTGTCGGTGCATGTCCTAATACTTTTAGTTGCTTGAGGGTGCGTGTGTCAATACTTTTGGCTGTGTGCGGGTGCATGTCCCAGTACTTTTGGCCGTGTGTGAGTTTAGATCCTAATACTTTTGGCCACGTGTGGGTGCGTGACCCAATACTGTTGGCCGTGTGCAGGTTTAATTCTCAATACTTTTGGCCCCGTGTGGGTGCATGTCCTAACACTTTTGACCACATGTGGGTTTGTGTATCAATACCTCGGCTTTGTGGCTTTGTGTCCCAATACTTTTGGCCACGTGTAGGTGCATGTCTCTATACTTTTGGCCCTCTGCAGGTTTAGGTCTTTATACTTTTGTACCCATGCGGGTGCATGTCCCAATACTTTTGGCCACATGTGGTTTTGTGTCCCATTTTACATTTGGATGCTTAAAAAGATGCATTCATTCAAAAAGAGTAGGCACTTATTACATATACTGAATCATTATTATTCTTTTGCAAGGTTACTACTATGTTGGGATGTTTAAAGAAAAATGCCCAGCTTATGAATGATTTTTAGGGAAAATAAGGAGCCAAAACAAAAAAAAAACAGATATGAAAGGACGCAAGAGAAAGGAAATAGCTGTCAGTTAATTCTCGCAATGAATCACTTAATTTTGTCGGTCTGTGTGTGGATGCTGAGGGGCGCAGCTTTTCTTAGATACAGATTTTATTAGATACTCGTAAGGGGGGCTCCAAGGGGAAAAGGTTGGGAACCACTGATCTAGAACATCTCCCCGTACAATACAAGCAACTGATGCTTAAAGGTCCTGCTCATGGACCCAACAGGGACTTAAACCATTACCTTTCAGGTCAATAGTCCAGTACCTTTCCTAGTGAACATCACTGTCTTATATCATTTTTGGATTTTGACATTTGGATTTTTGGTGCTGTTAAACCATTTTTGGGGAGGAGAGAGAACATCTCATGACATCTCAGACATGGTGAGAACCCACCCCATAAAAACCCCAAACAAACAGCAACTACAAAATCTGACCAGAAAAACATTAACATGGTGATTGATGGACTTGAAGTTGCAGACAGATTGAGGTTCCCTCGCTCTGGGTATTATATTTTTCTCCGAGCGCATTACGAGAGCATTGGAAACTGGGTCAAACCACAACATTCCAGCTGATCTGCTGCCACACGATCAGCAAATGATGCATGAGCAACGGCTCTGAAACATGCACACGGCTACCGTATCCTGGAGGCATATTTGGATGCCATGTCTTCAGCAAATGTACCGTATGAGTTCCAGAGCACGAGATACGTCAGCTGGTGCAACCGCAAATGCTCATGTTCCCAAATCTGTGCTGTTCGGTATTGACTCAGAGGGAACCGTTGGACAATTTCACTTTCTGCTGTGGTGAATCATCTCACCTGGAACTGCAGATCTGCAGACAAACTGTTACAGTTCACGTCTGTGCAGTCCTTAGTCAGATTTATTCCTAAATCTATATAATGGAGCATTTTCTTATAAAGCAGCTTTACAATTTTCTAGTATCTTCTTTTATCTAGTCCAAAACTGAACAAGCCTAGGGCGGCAGTGGCAAGGAAAATCTCTCTAGATAGTATAATGGAGAAACCTTGGGAGGACCAAGACTTAGAAAGTGGCCCACTTAAGAATGAAACTAAATTATGTAGGTAAGTAAGTCTATTTATAATCAATTGATTTCAATTTAGAATCTGCTTCTGTAATATGAGTTTGGCAATTTGTCATCCCGTCAGAGTTAAACTATGGATTTATTTTAGTAATATGACCCTGACCTGATGCTACACTTGAAAAAACAGCACATCCTGGGGAAAAAGATGTTATTTGCTGTGTGAAATTCGTCACGCGAGCCTTTAATTTGACGCTCCTGGTTGCTGATAAAAGCATCCACTCTGTGTTAAGCGTGCTTGAAAAACAATTAACTCATGTAAGTCAGAGTGCCATTTTTCACTCCATTAAGTCCAGTTTGGTGCTTTAATTCATAGCGCAATGACGAGCGCTGAACACACTCATCAGTACAGAGCCGGTGTGTGTAGATGCTGTCAGCAGGATAGGAGGGAGATCTTTTCTCCATTCATGGATTCACTAACATGGTCACTTTTATTAGTGGTGCAGGACATGGGATCGTTTTAGTGATACAGACATATTATTTGGCTGTTAGTAGCGGTGTAGTACTCGAGTCCAGTCTCGACCTCGTTTGAACTCGTTTTGTCTCGGTCTCGAGGTAAGGTGGACTTGGAAGTCGTCGAGACCAGTCGAGACCAATACATCTGTCTGAGGTAGGGTCAAAGATGAACGTTTTCTATCATTATTGAACCTCAACAATCCATTCAAACAGAATAAATGAGTCTTTTCTCTACATGCCTAAATAAAATCTGCACTCTGATTGGCTAACAGGGAAAAACAAGTTACTTCTCTTCATGTTCAGTGTCCAATCAAAGAACACGTTTTATTTTGAACTGCCTGACCTTAAGTCTGTGAATTTTCAAACACCGAGCCACCCTATAATAAGGTATAATAAAGCAAAAATAGAAACACCTAATTTTTTTTAAAGAAATAAAATACATTTAAGTTAATAAAATAGTTTAAATCAGTAAAAAAGCTATTTTGAAGCATTGCCAGAAACTAAAATAAATAAACTAATAATAAAATTAATTAATTAATTAATTAATAATGAAAAAATAGCAAAGTAATGAAGTAAAATAATATTATTTAAATCTCATTTTCTATGGCATCTGATTTACTGCATTACCATAAAAAAAAAAAAAAACAAAAAAAAAATACATATATATATATATATATATATATATATATATATATATATATATATATATATATATTGCATACCAATAAAAAAATACAATACAGAAGTACAATAAAATAATTGTAATCCAAATCTTCTGCTTCATGCCAGCTGGTACACTGCAGTATTGACCACTTTCATGCTGGGAAGATCCACTGGATTAACCTTGTGCTTCTGCTTATCTCCTCCTGCAAAACCTTTCAGTTCCACTACAGTTCAGTTCATTTGCTCTGACCCAAATTGTTTGCCAAAACATTACCACGTGATGGTCTCTATAACCCGGGCATCGTGTTTTCGTTGTATTCAGATCATTACATATTTTAGTTTAGCAGCTTTTACTCACCAGCGTGGCGTTTGTATTTGGCTTAGAAGATCTGTGCTCTGTGGTAACGCCAGTATCTGCAAAGTGGGGGTCAGGGGAGTCGGAGTGAAAGGGAAACCAATTTTGCAGAATTCTCTGAATTGAAGAGAATTCAGAGAATGTACCTCTGCTTGGGCTCAGGCTATTGTGGGTTAGTCTCCAAACACACAAATAAGAAAGTACTTCAAGAAGCAATGGAAAAAAGATAATGTTCTGTATGGAAGCTTAATCAAATGCATCAGTGGTACAGTTTATGGTCTGCTTTTTATTGGTTGACCTTTCCGTATAAATGGGTATAGCACTTTATGAGTCTGGAGTGTCATGAAGAAAAGCTTTTATGAAAAGTTAGTGTTATGGTATAAGGCTTGTCGAGCACTTGTAGTTTAAAAGCTTTATATTGTAAGTACTCTTAATTTAGCTTCAAAATGAAGGATATGTCGGTCTGAACAAACAGCTTCTATAGACTACTGCGGATGCCGGGTTGATCCTTCTACAGTCCGAAGAAGCTTGATCAGGAATGGTCTTTTTAGAAGGGTAGCAGCCAAGAAACCACTTTTTCAGAATGGGAGCATGGTAAAACGGCTGAGATATACATGGACTGTGGTAGCCCTGTGGATAAGGTACTGGACTCAAATCCTACCTCTGCCATGCTGCCACTGTTGGGTCCTTGAGCAAGACCCTTAACCCACAATTGCTTGAATTGTAAGACTGTACCAATTGTAAGTCGCTCTGGATAGATGCTGTAAATGTAAATGTAAAGCTTACAAGGACTGGAAAGGAGATCAGTGGAAAAGAGGATTATGGAGCGACCAATCCAAGTTTTTGATTCAAATCATTTGAGAAAATGCTATAAAACAACAAATCTAATACTTTGCACAGTACTATATATTATAATTGCAATAAAGTATAGATACCTGTATATGTATTTGTTTTCATTTCTGTTCCATATTAAAAAAAATGCTAAAAATCAGCAGGGATTCCTATCACTTTAATAGTTTTGTTTCACTCATCTTATCTGTTCCTCTCTCTGAAAGCCATGTTTGTCTCCCCGTTTACTGATGCCATCTAATCTAGGAACCAGCCACTGCACCGTGACTGATGTCTTGTGATCCTGTTGACATGAGGGAAAAGCTTTCTGTTTTCCTGGAGGGTAAAGTGTCCGTGTTTGCTTCTTGCTCTGTTTTTGGGCCTCTGTGTCAAAGAGAAATGTTATGAGGTCACTAATGGATGACGTGCATTTCAAATGAGCTCGACCCATTAGTCCTTTCGGATTTAGGCTTCCGTGGAGTTACGACAGAACAGACCTTGTGCAGAATTTCTGGGACTGGGTATGGGCGTCCTTTGTATTTGTTGTTTTTATATGCTGCTCAGAGTGAATCTGAATTGTAAATGCAGGCCAGTCCAGTGCAGGCTGCTCATGCGGTGTTTGTTCAAATGTTAATGAGATTTGGGAATAAGATGCCGGCAAAGGGAGGCGATGGCAACTGGTGGACTGTTATTCATCATACAATATACACAGTTCCTAAATCTGATGGCAATTCATGCACACTCGTCTTCAGACCTAGAGTATGTAGGCAGAATTAGTGTGAAGTACAGTGTCACGCATTGTTCTGGTGTCTCAGACGCATGACATTAGGAACTCTGAGTCATGAAAGGTCCTAGGCGAGGTGGAAACTTGGGTACACACAGACCGAGACGGGGTACAAACTGGAATGGTTCAGCAATGTGACTCTACTGATTCATTCTTTTTCATTATCCATCTCCGTTGAGGTCAGTTTAGACTTGCGAGTGTGTATTGCTCGGCACTCCCTCGCCTCCCCCGCAGGATATCAGGATATCTCGCTTGAGGGCGAGACCACTCTGTTCCACTGGGTTAAAGGTTCCTGTTCTGTCTGTGTCTGACTGCTGGTTTCCTGCGTGGTGGTCAGGTTTGGGTTCCTGTTCTCTCGGTGTTCCTGAGTTGCATCACCAGTTGCCTTCCGAGTCTCGTACTTCCCTGCGTCATAGTGTTGGCTCTGTAGCGTGGCACACCAGGCCATAACATGACCTGTGGAAATGATCCTATTAAACAAAATCCAGTCTGTATTGAAATGTCATACAGGAACAGCTTGTGCTTGCTCCTAAGAGACGCTGTAGGAAGAGTGTCATGCCCAAAACAAGCTAAAACCAGCCAACAGCAGTGTGTAAAATGCCAGACAATTCAATATTTAAACTGAGGCACTGCTGGAAGCTTGGCTTGTTTTTTCTTTTCAAAATGACCACATAAAAATACCATTGGGTCATGTGGAAAGGTGCTTAAACTTTTGCACACATACATTGTGTATAAAACGTTGAGAAATATGTTCCGGTTAGATTTGTTCCCCGCAAATGGTGTCATAGCTCACTAGACAGCTTCTGGGTGTGTTTTAAGAGAAATGACAGATCTGGCAACACTGGTCCTAATGGTGAATGGACAAACTTAGAAGATGTACTGAAACAATCTTTAACATGATTTAAGATTATGGTTTGCTGTGAGGTTCACTTGAGTTTGGTTCATTGAAGTGAATACATCTTCAGAATTGATCCAGATCTAGGGGGCTGGCTTGGTGGTAGCTCAGTCAGACCAGGGGTGCCCCCATATGACAATAACCTTTACTGTCATGAGGCTATGCAAGATGATAGGAGCCAAAAGTAGCCGAGAATCTGCATCATCATGATATTAAGAGCTTAATAGGTGCATGAGTTTCATTATTGGGGATAAAACCAATTAACTTTGGAACCCATTACTGCTTTATTAATGCCTTCTTTGATTTCTGGACTCACATTCGTGTTAGTTCAGAGTTTTTCGATGGCTCTGTGGTTAATCATTTGCAGTACCAGGCACACGATTAGCTGCAGGTTTAAAAGTATTGTGACCCATATTGTGGCTACATCAAAACAATTTGCAGTATTATATTAGACTATAACACTAGTTATTTTCAGTTTTACATATAGCACATATGACCATCCAGGGCTTAAACTGAAGTTAGACCCCTCCAGCCTTTATTTCCATCATTTTAGGTCCTTTTGAGAACATAAATATATATAAGAAAATGGTCCAAAATGAAAAAAATAGCTTTTTATTTAGGGTCATTTAATGTGGGTGTTGATGCGGGGATGAAAAATCAAGCCGTGCTTTGCATTTCCGTATTCGCCAGAGTCTTGTAAAGACGTCCCAAAAATTTGGAAGAGATACATTATTCAAGGGTTACGCAGCTTACTTGGTCACAACGCGTCTCCAAAGGTCAACTCTAAAACAATACAAATATAAGTCCAATTTCAGAGTATATTATTTCTTTTAAGAAAGTCGCTCAAAGCTAAAGAACCTTATTTTCCGGTTAGGTTGGAAATGAACGCATGTTTTTGAGGAGACGTAATCTGAAGTTACTTTACATCCTAAGTATGTTTTAAAAGGCGAAGTTGTTGGGGAGGCATGATCGCGTTTGTAAACAATAATGGAGGGCAGGCTGTGTTCAGTATGAGATTTCTGACGAATGGTTAAGTTAAGAATACTTGATGCTAATAAATATCCTTTTGGGCCCGCTAGGGGGCACACCTGAATGAAGAGGTTATTTGATTTGAATTTGATTTGATTTTGCTTTTGTTGTAGCTCATTGGCATTATGATATGACATCACACTCCTGATGTGGTACTAGTACCAGAAAGTCATGTCTCTCCTTCAGTTAATCTGTATGCGTGAGGAATAAAATAATCCACGTGATTCCTTGTAAGGCTCTTTAACCTTCAGTGGTTTGGATTGTCCTGCCACATACTGTATGTTTTTCGCGATCAAGTGCTCCGTGTAACGCGGTGCGCATAAATGCAGAGTAACTGCCGCTTTAATGAAGTTATGTCACCTTCAGTGACAAGCTAAGGCCTGTCAAGGCTGAAATGTTGTACAACATTTCATTAACATGTCCTCTTTTCACAACTGCTAGATGAAGAATAAATTGAAACAGCTGACATGCAAAGTCACTATTCAAGCCTCGAACGTCGCACTGAGCTGTCAAAGGCGCTTAATCACCTTATTTAAATGTATATCGCACAGTGAATAGATCCAGCTTTTCACCACGTGACTCGATAAAGTGACGCTTGTTCCAATCCACTATTTTTAAGAGTCAAAAGCATGGTGTTCGTTCATTTAGCTCCGGCTGACGCACGCGATCCTGTGCGCTCATTAATTTTAGAATTTAATTTGAGAAAAGAAATGAGGTCAAGAACAGAGAAATAGGCCTGGAACAGATTTGAGGTGAAAGACATAAAGATGGCATTAGGTTGGCATGAACACCCTTGGAATTAACAATAACCCTTGAAGCTTAGGGGAAAGGTTTAGGTTCAAATCATTATTGGTCTTCATAAAGAAGGATGCTATCCTGATGTAGACAATCATACGATTAATCTAGGATATATACATACACGCACACACACAAAGTGGAAAAAAAAAGTATTAAGTCAGTCACTGATTGTGTCAGGTCTCCTACTTACAAAGATGAGAGAGGTCTGCCATTTTCATCATAGGTACACTTCAACTATAAGAGGCAAAATGAGGGGAAAAAAATCCAGGAAATCACATTGTAAGATTTTTAAAGAATTTAATTGTAAATCATGGTGGAAAATAAGTATTTGGACACCCACAAACAAGCAAGATTTCTGTCTCTCACAAACCTGTAACTTATTCTTTAAGAAGCTCTTCTGTCCTCCACTCGTTACCTGTATTAATGGCACCTGTTTGACCTCGTTATCTGTATAAAAGACACCTGTCCACAGCCTCAAACAGTCAGACTCGAAACTCAACCATGGCCAAGACCAAAGAGCTGTCAAAGGACACCAGAAAGAAAATTGTAGACCTGCAGCAGGCTGGGAAAAGTGAATCTACAATAGACAATGGTCTGAAGAAATCAACTGTGAGACGATTGTAAGAAAATGAAAGTCCATTGATAATCTCCCTCGATCTGGGGCTCCACGCAAGATCTCATTTCTGTGGGGTCAAAATGATCATGAGAACGGTGAGCAAAAATCCCAGAACTACACGGAGGGACCTGATGAATGACCTGCAGAGAGCTGGGACCAAAGTAACAAAGGCTACCATCAGTAACGCACTACGCCGAGTGAGGGACTCAGATCTTGCAGTGCCAGGCGTGTCCCCCTGCTTAAGCCAGTACATGTCCAGGCTCGTCTGAAGTTTGCCAGAGAGCATATGGTTGATCCAGAAGAGGATTGGGAGAATATCATGTGGTCGATGAACAAACAAAATAGAACTTTTTTGGTAAAAAACTCAACTTGTTCGTGTTTGGAGGAAGAAGAATGCTGAGTTGCATCCAAGAAACCACCTAACCTACTGTGAAGCATGGGGGTGAAAACATCATGGCTTTTGGGGCTGTTTTTCTGCAGAGGGGGACGGACGACTGATCCGTGAAAGGGAAACAATGAACGGGGCCATGTATCGTGAGATTTTAGGCCAAACCCTATCATAAGTGAGAGCATTGAAGATGGAACATGGCTGGGTCTTCCAGCATGATAATGATCCCAAACACACCGCTCAGGCAACAAAGGAGTGGCTCCGTAAAAAGCATTTCAAGGTCCTGGAGTGGCCTAGCCAGTCTCCAGACCTCAACCCCAGAGAAAATTTGTGGAAGTCCTTGTTGCCACAAAAATCAATGCTCTAGAGATGATCTGCATGGAGGAATGGGCCAAAATACCAGCTACAGCATGTGCAAACCTGGTGAAGACTTTTTTATTTATATATATATATATATATATATATATATATATATATATATATATATATAGTAGGGATATAGTCAATCCATGTATCCAAATGGATTGGCCACCACTGAGTCCAGACCTGAACCTCATTGCGGATCTGCATGCCCTATTCATGCATGCCCCTGGTGGGCTTACTCCAGGTACTCTGGTTTCCTCCAACACTCCAAAGGCATGTGTGTTAGGTTGATTGGTGTCTCTAAAGTGCCCATAGTGTGTGAGTGTGTGATCTACATTTACATTTACAGAATTTACCAGACGCCCTTATCCAAAGCGACTTGCAATTGATACAGTCTTACAATCCAAGCAATTGGGGGTTAAGGGTCTTGCTCAAGGACCCAACAGTGGTAGCTTGGCAGAGGTTTTTTTTTAACCATGGACCTTCTAGTCCAGAGTCCAGTACCTTACCCACTAGGCTACCACAGTTCCCTACGATGGATTTGCGCCCTGTCTAGGGTAGTTCCTGCCTTGCACCCTGTGCCGCCTGCTAGGCAAAGGGTCTCCTGCAACCCTGACCGGAATCAAATGTATAAGAAAGTGAATTTTAGAATTTTATTGGAGCATAGATTTTAAGGCCAAATTAGCAGTGTTAATGTTTAAAAAAATACTTTATTATTTTGTAATAAAGTATTTCTAACATGAATTTATAACCTAGGGATGTTAAAGTTCCCCCTAACTGAAGAATCACCCCAATACAAAGAGTTTGGCCCTTCTGAATATGTAACTTAAGGCATCTGTGGTGTGGCGTGGTGTCAATTCAAATTTCATGAATTAGCATCCTCAATACTACTAATCATTCCTGAAATTAATTTGACGCCGCCAACTGTGTGTAAATACGACTGAAGAGCAGATGTAATCTCACGCTCGGTTTGCACCGTACAGGTGCTGTGTTAGAAGGATCCATTTGAACAGCCCCCAGTCTGTAATTTGGACTGGAAAAGTGTTCGCTTGTTAACTTCTTGAAGGAATTCTGTCAGCCTGACGGCACCCATTGGGTTCTGCTATGAGGCATTTCTTACTGGAGGAACCGGCGTCATGTATGACACGTTAAATGCTAACACAAAGGGAGCATCCTCCTTTGATTCAGGGTTTGAGGCATCCCATGGGTCTCTGCATGTTCCTCCACAATTCCTTGAGGCTCAGCATCTCGTCTGAGCAAAACTCACAGGGTGAGAGTCGTGGCATTGTGTCCAGCTTGGTCTTCACGCCTCTTGGTGCATATTTCTTTGTCATACAGAATGCTGTCGAGTGTTGTGTGATCCGACTCCAGATGCATGAACCCCCACTCCGTTGTAGGAAAGAACATGCCTCATGCTGTTTATGAACCTCCTCGAGGTGGAACATTTCCCTCTCATCCTCTCCATCTGCTACTGTTTCCCTGGTTTACTTTGTCATCCTTATTCGGGTTACGCTTCAGCAGATACCGTGTTTTGACTCAACATGCGTGTGCCGTACAGGGTGGCTCTTGTGCACAGTTTCTAACGGCGTGTTTTGCTGGATTAAGATCTGCGACGTGACACTGCTCACGGAGCGTTTATCGAACCAGAAGGCACTCAGTGTGAATTGGAACACATTGATGCTGGTGGTGCAGTTCTGCCCATGAAAAACAGTCCTTGATCTGTTATTCCAAATTATAGAAGAACCTTAAGCCTGATGTCACAGTTCATATTTTTATCAAACCTAACAAGCTGGAAGTTTGTCGGATTTCCAAAAAGTCAAAGTCACATTTATTTCTTTGGCGCTTTTTACAATGGAGCGTTTTCTCAAAGCAACTTTAGGATTTTATATTATCTTCTAATAACTCAAATTGAGCAAGCCTGGGTTGAGAGTGCCAAGGAAAAACTCCTTAAACGTTATAAGGAAGAAACCCTGGGAGGACCAAGACTCAAAAAGGGATCCATCTTCCTTGGGCAGTTTAATTAAACGTGTACAGTGGGGCAAAAAAGTATTTAGGCAGCCACTGATTGTGCAAGTTCTCCTATTTAGAAAGATGAGAGAGGTCTGTAATTTTCATCATAGGGACACTTCAACTATGAGAGACAAAATGAGGAAAAAAAATATAGGAAAGTACTCTGTAGGGTTTTAAAAGAATTTAATTCTAAATCATGGTAGAAAATAAGTATTTGGTCACCCACAAACAAGCAAGATTTCTGGCTCTCACAGACCTGCAACAACTTCTTTAAGAAGCTCTTCTGCCCTCCACTCGTTACCTGTATTAATGGCACCTGTTTGACCTCATTATCTGTACCAAAGACACCTGTCTACAGCCTCAATCAGTCAGACTCCAAACTCAACTATGGCCAAGACCAAAGAGGACACCAGGAAGAAAATTGTAGACCTGCACTAGGCTGGGAAGAGTGAATCTACAATAGGCAGGTAGGTTGGTGTGAATAAATAAACTGTGGGAGCAATTGTAAGAAAATGGAAGACGTACAAGGCCACTGATAATCTCTTTCAATCTGGGGCTCCACGCTAGATCTCATACCGTGGGGTCAAAATGATCATGAGAACGGTGAGCAAAAATCCCAGAACTACACGGAGGAACCTGATGAATGACCTGCAGAGAGCTGGGACCAAAGTAACAAGGCTACCATCAGTAACACACTATGCCGAGACTCTGACTACAGTGCCAGGTGTGTCCCCCTGGTTAAGCCAGTACATGTCCAGGCCCATCTGAAGTTTGCCACAGAGCATATGGATGATCCAGAAGAGGATTGGGAGAATATCATGTTTTATAATATCAGAACTTTTTGGTAAAAACTCAACTTTACTCAGCATTTCAAGGTCCTGGAGTGTCCTAGCCAATCTCCAGACCTCAACCCCACAGAAAATTTGTGGAGGGAGTTGAAAGTCCGTGTTGCCCCAAAACATCACTGCTCTAGAGGAGATCTGCATGGAGGAATGGGCCAAAATACCAGCTACAGTGTGTGCCAACCTGGTGAAGACTTACAGGAAACGTTTGACCTCTGTCATTGCCAACAAAGGTTATGTTACAAAGTATTGAGTTGAACTTTTGTTATTGACCAAATACTTTTTTCCACCATAGTTACAATGAAAAGTTAAACTATCCTATCATTGTGATTCCTGGATTTTTTTTTTTCATTTGTCTCCATGTTGGAAGTGAACCTTGATGAAAAATTACAGACCTCTCTCATTTTTTCTAAGGTAAAGAGGAACTGGCACAATCAGTGGTGACTAAAAAGGGAAGTAAATTAAATATTAAGAGGAGAGAACCATTACACTGAATAGAATCATGTAAAAATGTGTATATCGTCCATCTCCAGTCGCTGATAGGATCTTGTAGGAAGTTGGTGGCGTGGATTAATCATAAGGTTCAAAGGAGGGAGGGAGGACAGTTACTGTCCTCTGTGTCGGGTAAGGCGAGCTAGAAAGTGATGGCAGAACAGCTTGGGTGGAGCCGAGGGCAGAGGATATCTTAGTGGGATTGGAACGTAAGGACCGGTTTTGTAGTAGACTGGAACTGGTACCTGAACATGAACACGGGAAAAAAAGAAATAATATCATTAACCCACCCTTAAACCCGTTTTAGCCCCATGTCAAAGTCAAGTTGGGGGACTGTGGTGGGGTTGCCCTAGCGGTGAAGGTTACTGGACTAGGACCTGAGGTTCCAGGGTTTCAATCCCTTTACCTCTGCCAAACTGCCACTGTTGGGTCCTTGAGCAAGGCCCTTAACCCACAATTGCTTGGATTGTAAGACTGTATCAATTGTAAGTCGCTCTGGATAAGGGCGTCTGCTAAATGCTGTAAATGTACATGTAAGTTGATTTCTATAGTGCAGGATAATTCTACTGGAGCTTCCTTGTGGTGCAAGAACAAGATTAAAATCACAACGGCTGATTGAATCCCTTGTTTTATGGACTAGGCCTCAAGCAAAAAATGATTGGGTTGTCTGATTTCACAGGTTGAGTGGCAGTAGGCACTACAGATACCCAAATACTGTACATGTGCCCAAACACTGCAAAAGTGAGAGAGTTTACCTAATATGGCAAGAAGACACACATGACGGGACAAACGGCTGTCACACTCATCGACATGCTTTTGGGAGGTGGGAGGACACGAGTATGGATAAAACACGTGTAGACGCAACAAGTACATGCCAATCTCCACTCAGATGCTAACATTTTGCTGCCCCACTTTGCCACCACATCCAAGAACTGATTTGAGTACCAAGAGTGCTCTGTACACAATATTACTTTGCTGTTGTTTGAGAGCCTTCAAAAAGTCCACTGTCTGATTCCAAGGAACAAGATGTGCACCAGATCTCTGTCTATAGCTCAGCATCTCATCCTGAGGCATGCCGTTTCGTGACAGAGCAGTGCTTATATTTTAGGTCCTGCCGAACATATCTTACGTTTCAAAAAGTAGCTGCATGTCAAGAGACTCTAAAGAGTGCTATCAAAGTGTCTTACACCTGCTCCAGCCAAGCTGAAGAGATCTAAGAGCGGAAGTGTGACCAGGATAGTCTTTGATAGCAAAGATGGGCTGTAACAGGATGTGATTGCTAGTACAGTGGTACCTCGGTTCTTGTTAATTCATTCCAGAAGGCTTGTCGACTGAACTGAACGACGAGTACCGAGCAAATTTTTCCCATAAGGAATAATGTAAATTGAGTGAAGCAGTTCCAGATATGTTCAACAAATCCGTCATAAGTTAATCGCGTCATGAACCGAGGAGTTTAATGAGTGTTTGGTAGAGCGTCTATACTGTATTATAACGGAGCCTCTGATAAGTAATGATAAATACTATAACCTATCAAACATCATTAACACAAAGCTTAATTTATAATGAAGTGCTGAAAGTAAGTAATGGATTGAAAGTGAAAAGCACAGGCAAAACACTTACTCTATTGGTGAACTCCTGGTGTTAGCATAGCTGCTAAGGTAACTGCAGCCTGTGTTCTGGAGGATTCAGTTTCCTTGTTTCCTTTTCGGTTACTAACATTCTTAAAACCCACTTATTTTTAGTAAGAATACAGTACTGTGGATGTAAAAATAGCGGAGGTCTTCACTGAGCAATGGCTATTGTCAGTCTGAATCACTGTGTACTAAATTGTGACTCGAGTTTTACTATTTTTAGGGGTCCTGGGATTACTCACAGACCCCTAAAAACAGGACTAGACACACTTATGGCTGAGACAGGAGGAGCTGGGTATAGTTAAAGTATCCAAAATACTGTTTGGGGCATTTGTAGGAGTATAAACCAAATGTGACAAGAATCTGCATCCTCATAGATGTGTATCAAGCTTATTAAGTACAAAAATGTGATGCCAGTGGTGTCGAAAGGGCTAATGTTTTGGAGTTGGAGCACAGCAGAATTCCATATTTGGATTTAATTTCTTCTTGTGGTAAGAAAAGAAAAACTGCACAGAAAATGTAGACGTAGATGTAGCTTTGATGGTGAGTGGAAAGAAAATGGAGAACCAGGTTCAATCACAGAACACAGTGTACTTTGTGTGTATTCAAGTTGATATATCATTGTGGGGAAAAATATGTCGACGTGGGGGTATTTGGTCCAAATGTAAGAGATATCAAATTGGTCCACCACTTTGTTTCTGGGATGTATTTTTCTTGAATAATTCTCAAATATCTCTGGGCTACATCCGACCCTACTGTTTACTCATCCAGTCCTTTATAACAAGTCTGATTAGATAATAAGGTTACAATCCACCTTTGTAGTAACTGGAGCATATAATGACATGCTGAGTATACTGTGCTGAGATCAGAGCCCAGCTGTTTGCTTGTTATGGAAATATATTGATTAATCCATTTCTGAGCACCTCCTGACCACCTCTTGGACAAACGATCACTGTGGCAATAATACGTACTTACGCGATCTGGCTTTGCTTTATATATTCAAGACAAGAAGATGAAAGAAGCCATCTGTTACCTGAGACGGCATACTAAACCAAAGTGTTTAAAGGTAACTCAGACATATTCACAGGTATGTATTTACTGTAGATTGGGATTTTGGCAGCTGCTGGTAGACCCGTATGACTGTACACCTGCAAATTCCGCTACTTCTTTCACACTACGGCCTTTGGTACGCCCAAATGCAGACTCTCCCTTTTGCCAATAGTCTGCTTTTCGATCTATTTTACACACATCGAATGAGACATTCACTGCACTGTACTACCTGTTCTCAATCTTTATTTAGGTATTTATAGCCTATCGTCCTCGTGCAGCGCCATCTGCAGGAGCCTGAAGTTACTACCACCTTAAACACACTAGATGACTAATTTTGTTTGTCTGG
>JAJAGP010004407.1:0-50489 GCA_025084515.1 Ancistrus triradiatus | reverse complement strand
CAGTCTTGTCTTTCCATATTTTGCAAACAATTTTTGTTGTGTCTGTTTTGTAAAATCTAAACAAGTTCCACATACTACCGCTACTACAACATGCTACTGTGTTAATAGCTGAATTCTATGGAACCGCCCACTCTGCCCTATTTCATATTTAATTTGGTTTGTAAGGGAAAACACAAGCTGGCTGAGAGTGTAGAGGTAGGATCTGGTTGATTAAAATGTTTTGAGATGACATTTCTGCATTTTAATGTGTTTAATTAGTCATTACATCGACCCACTCAAGCTGCTTCCGTCATCAGCTCCAGCCCCATCATACCCAGGCCACTTAATGCCGATGTGCATATTTTACACTTTATTTGAACTATGCCTGCATGACTTTAGTTTCATTCTTTGATTTATCATCTACGTCGTCCAAGGAGGTTGGGTCCCTTTTTGAGTTTTGGTCCTCCCAAGGTTTCTTCCTCATAACACTTAGGGAGTTTTTCCTTGCCACTGTCACCCTAGGCTTGCTCAATTTGGGATTGGACGTAGATAGTAGGAGATAATCTAAACTTGTAAAGTTGCTTTGAGACAATGCTCCATTGTAAAAAGCGCTATATAAATAGATCTGACTTGACTTGACACACAAGGTTATACCAAAACTAGTAAGCATACCCAGATTGGGGCCAATTTACGTAATCAGTTAACCTAATGCATGCCAATGGACTGTGGGAAGAAACCGGAGTACCCAGAGTAAACCCACATGGATATGGCAAATACATGCAAACTGAACTATTCGCTGCAGCTTTGGTATGGTTTAGGAATTACCTAGCAGATAGTGTGTGTATACAGACGGTCACATATTGAGTTTCTTGGAGATCTCCAAGGGAGTCAACAGGGTTCTGTTTTAGCCCCTGTATTGTTTTCTATTTTTATAAACAATATTGGAAAGGGCATGTTTACTCAATTCATCTTTATGCTGATGATACAATAGTCTGCTCAGTTGATTCTTCTCTGAGTAAGGATATTGATGAACTACATATTGCCTTTCAACAACTACAGACCTTGCTGTATGGTCTAAAGTTGGTTCTCAATGTTAAGAACACTAAATTCATGATATTTTCCAGATCTAGGTCTCAGACTTTAGATTCTGTTTTCATTCATACCTTTGAAGAGGTCGAAAAAGAAAGAATGTCATCCTACAAGTACTTGGGTATTTGGATGCATGATATTGAGAAGCTAGTGAAGAAATTGAAGGTTAGGTTATTATCGTAATAGGACCTGCCTCAATTAAGCAGTTTGGAAAATACTTGTACAAGTTACGTTCTTAAGTATCTTAGACTATGGGGATATTACTTACATGCTGACTCCTCTGTACTCCGCTGTTTAGAGTCTGTATATCGCAGTTCTCTACGTTTCATATCTAACTCATTGTCCCGTACACATTACTGTGTACTTTATGAGCTCCTTTCTTGGCCTTCTTCAAGCCTAAGGAGACAGCAGCACTGGTATATTTTTATTTACAAAGTAAACTCTCGTCATATCTGTGTAATTTTTTTGTCACATATCAATAGATCCTAAGATTCTCTCTTTCCAAGAAGGTTGCTCTGCAAGGTACCTGAGATGAATTCAGAATTGAGTAGAACAGATTTCTCCTATTTTGCTACCCACGGAGGCACCTACCTTTAGAACATATTACATCTTAATGGTTTTGTCTCCTTGATTGAGTATAAAGCTTTGATTTAAAAAAACAACAACAAAAAAACGTGTAACTGAAGAGCGCAGTTGTTACTTCTTAGCTGGATTTTCAGTTTGTATTAGGTATATGTTGTTTTTTGTCCATTTTGAACATGTGCTACTTAAATTGTCTCATGTTTGTTTTGTCATGTTCAGTGTTATAAAGATATTTTATGACGTGTACTATCTTGGCCAGGTCTCTGTCGAAAAAGATATTTTAATATCAAGGGATTTCCTGGTTAAATAAATAAATATAGTGGTACCTTGGTTGTCGATCACCTCGGAACTGGTGAAATTTGGTTCTCAACCCATTTTGACTAGAAAAAATTGTCTTGGTTCTCGTCATGTGCTCGGTACTCTGCAACTTACTTAAAATTGTACGAGTCGAGCTGTGCGACTCGTTTCAGCAGAAACACGATTCATGATTCACAAGTCAGAACACAGTGATTCAGGTTCATAATGGCCCTCAGAGAAGATCTCCACTCTTTTTTTTTATCTTGTTTCTCTTTACTCTCTTTATAGGACACAGCAGGTACGGCTAGGAAAACACATTTCAGACCAGTGGAACCTAAGTACTGGTGTACCACAAGGCTGCGTGCTTTCACCCCTTCTCTTCAGTCTTTATAGCAATGACTGTGTTTCTAAGGAACCAGGTGTAAAGATTATTAAGTTCGCTGATGACACCACTGTGGTGGGCCTCATAACAAATGGTGACGAGTCTGCCTACAGAAAGGAGAAGCAGTTGGTCACCTGGTGCAGCGACAATCACCTGCTGATCAACACACAAAAGACTGTGGAGATGGTGGTGGATTTCAGACGCAACACGCCCTCCTTACATCCCCTCACAATGAATGGCTCTATGGTCTTAGTGGTGGAGTCACTTAAGTTCCTGGGCACCACCTTATCCAGTGACCCTTAAAGTGGGAAAATTACACACTATCCATCGCCAAGAGGGCCGGTGCTCAGCAGAGAATGTTCTTCCTGAGGACAGGCTGAGAAGAACTTTAAGATGCCACAGAGTTGCTAAACCAGTTCTACACAGCAATCATAGAGTCATCCTTTCATCATCTATCACATTCTGGTTGGGTCCTAACTCACATGAACGGCCAAACTCCAGCGTACAATAAGGAAGCGGAGAGGATCATTGATGTAAATCCTGCAACGCTTCAGGACATTTAACAACAGCAGAGTGCTGAAGCGTGCCGCAAAATTACAGCAGACCCCTCTCATCCTGAATCACCTTTTCAGACTCTACCATCCGCGCACAAGAAGGAAGACTCAGGGACAAATAAAAACAACACATTCAAGGGACATGCCAACAAGCTTTTTCCCGAGGCGTATTTGTTAACCACTTTTTACCAAAGTTGTTCTCTTGGGCAATGTGGTAGTAAAAATGGTTAAACAGTCCGTGTGCTTGTAAGGCCTGTTAAATATGTTATATGTACATGTCATACTGTGTAATTATCTGTACTATTATGTGTATTGTTCGTACTACTATGTGGTCCATTGTGTGTATTATTGTGTGTATCACCAAAACACATTCCTCGTATGTGTAGCATACCTGGCGAAATAAAGTGATTCTGATTTTTACACTCACAGTAATGTATTCTTAGTGCAAATATGTCTCCATGGGTCCTAAAAAGGTTGGTTTATAAGAGCAAATCGAAAGCAAAACAGTAAGTAAGCCTTTACTTTTCTCTTTCAATCCATGAGATTTGTCAACACTTTATTATAAAATAAGCTTTGCATTAATGATTTTGGCCAACTGTAGGTTAATGTAAGTGTTTTAAACATTAACTTACTTATCATTACTTAGAATAGTGTCCTTTCCATACCTCTGCTATTACAGTATATTACATATACATATATACATATATATATAGGTTGCTCTACCAAACACTCTTTAAACTGGATTTGTTGGAGCATATCCCCATCTTAAATCAGGGAGCGCCTGTACAATACAATCAATCTCCATCAATGCATATAATGCCTTATACAGGGTGGATTTTCTGGTCGTCTAGTACTGGTTAGGGCTAATTCAATTTGCATTATTCCCTATGGGAAAAATTTGCTCAGTACTCACAGTTTTCGGTTCTCGACAAACCTTCTGGAACGAATTAACAACGAGAACCAAGGCACCACTGTAGATAAATAAGCTTTTTGACTAACAAGCCATCATATCAAGCCATCATATCAGCAGCACACAACTTTGTTCTCATTGCTGTTTTTAGCAGGGTGTTCAGCTTCATCTGTTTAAGTTTAGAGGATTCACTTACAATTCCAGACAACATTTTTGCTTGAGATAAATCCTAGAACAGAGGGCTTCATCTATAGGGTTGCAGCTACAGTACATACATACTTGCAGTACTTAGTTTGTACACAAGATGTCCACCATCACGGTAAGGCAAGGCCAGTACAAAACAGATCACTCTGTCTTGTAAAATAGCCAATGTCTCAGTTTACATTGTTGTGTAATTGTACCACTCATACTAAGAAATTGCTGTTAAGCATGTGCTGGTTTGGCAAGTATGCTCGTCACAAGCACTGAATGGTTGTATAGTGATAATGCTGGGATGTTGATTTGGTATGCTGGTGAACAACATGAAATCAGAAAATGATGTATAGACATAGAGGTGTTTCTGTTCTGTTTTCAGGTAGACTCTCATTTGCTGATGTATAAAAAAATTCCAGAGCAGCAAAAGGAAAGTCCCATATGACCCATGACTGAGAGCTTAAGTATACGGAACTGCACGTCATGTTCAGAGGAAATGAGCACCAATGTGCAAAGGGTGTATAGTTACTTCCTCTCCCCTTTAGTTACATTCGTGTCATATGATTATAGTTCTTTCAAATGTTAATTACAGTAGCTGAGTAGCTGCATTCGGCTAATAAGGTTTCTTGAACATTTTAATGTGTTGTGCACTCTCAGTAAATATGTAACCCCAAACACACAATGCATGAGTAAGCCCACTTAAAAATGTTTCCCATCTGTCCCTTATGCAGCTTAGGAGGGTTGCACAGTCTTATTTCCTGAAGAAACCATTTGTGGGCCTGATAACGGGCTGATTGATATACTGTCATAGTCCTGTTGTGCAGCAAAAGAAAGAATAAAACTGAGGAAACATCTTTTTCGCTGTATGAATGTGTGTTACATGATAAAACTAAGCTTTATTACTGCTTAAAAAGGTTTATGAGGGTACTACAAGATGGTATCAACTGATTAAGGAATTGAATTGAATTTGAACACTTCAAGATTCAGCCTCACAGAAATGCCTCATTTTGCAGTTGTATGGCTATACAGTAATGGGGCAAAAAAGTATTTGGTCAGCCCACTGATTGTGCAAGTTCTCCTACCTTAGAAAGATGGGAGAGGTCTGTAAATTTTTCATCATAGCTTACATTCAACTATGTGAGAAAAAAATGAGGGAAAAATCCAGGAAATCACAATTGTAGGATTTATTTTTAAGAATTTAATGTAAACAGGTGAAAAAATAAGTATTTGGCACCCACCAAACAAGCAAGATTTCTGCTCTCACAGGACCTGTAACTTCTTCTTAAAAGCTATTCTGTTCTCCACTCGTTACCTGTATTAATGGCACCTGTTTGACCTGCACAGGCTGGGAGGAGGGAATCTTACAATAGGTAAGCAGGTTGGTGTGAATAAAATCAACTTGGGAGCAATTGTAAGAAAATTGAAAGACATACAGGCCTGATAAATCTCCCTCGAACTGGGGGCACCCACGCAAGATCTCCATCCCGTGGTGTCAAAAATATCATGAGATCAGTGAACAAAACATAGTAGAACTACACGCGAGGGACCCTGATGAATGGACTGCAGAGCTGGGACCAAAGTTAACAAAAGGCACCATCAGTAAACACACTAAGCCCCCAAACCAACAAAAGATATCGGATCCGGCAGTGCCACCCACATCGCCGAAGCAACGAAGGAGTTGGCTCACTAAAAATGCATTTCAGGTTCCTGGAGTGGTTAGCCCGTCTCCAGACCTCAACCCCATAAAACAATTGTGGAGGGAGTTAAGTCAGTGTTGCCCAGCGACAACCCCAAAACATCACTGCTCTGGACAAGACCTGCATGGAGGAATGGGCCAAAATACCAGCTACAGTGTGTGCCAACCTGGTGAAGACCAGGAAACGTTTGACCTCTGTCATTGCCAACAAAGGTTATGTTACAAAGTACTGAGTTGAAAAGACTGAGACTGAGTTATTGGTCAAATACTTATTTTCCACCATAAATTACAATTAAATTCTTTAAAAGTCCTACTATGTGATTTCCTGGATTTTTTTCTCATTTTTTTTCTCTCATAGTTGAAGTGTACCTATGATGAAAATTACAGACCTTGCTCATCTTTCTAAGTAGGAGAACTTGCACAATTAGTGGCTGACTAAATACTTTTTTGCCCCACTGCATGTACAGTACTGTGCAAAAGTCATAGGCCAGCATTAGATTGGATATACCATTGTTTAACAATGATATAATTACCATATATCTTTTTTTCTCAGTCTCTTTATTAGATTGCAACCAGAAAATACAGGAAATTTGTATGCAGTGTTGAAAAATTCAGAAAACCACAAGTTCTGTAGAATACAGTGGCAAGTAATTAATAGCAGTAATAGCAGCTTCTTGAAAAATGCTACAGCTCATAAAGACTGGAATGAAGATCAGTGGAAAAGAGTATTATGGAGAGACGAATCAGCATTTCAGGTCATTTCAAATATTTTTTTTGCATGTGTCTCATTTCTAGTATACCCTTTATTTTAAAACTGGCCCAAGAGTATGCAAGTGAAATTTCCAGAATCTGAAGGACAGGCTTTACAACCGGTGGCTCGTGATGGGACAAAAGAAACGAATGCTGGGCAGACAGTCAAAAGCCACTCCTGTAAATAACAGGCGTCAGGCCGGGAAATGGGAACACAGGACAATTGTGATGGCTGTGCAGTGAAGACATAGCTAGCAAATGTTTTAATTGTGTGTGTAGATGATACAGATAAAGAGGACAGAAAGAAGACCTTTCTACATATTATAGTGGGGAAAAAAAGTATTTAGTTGGCCACTGATTGTGCAAGTTTTCCTACTTAGAAAGATGTCAATAATAAAAGTTCAGCTCAATACTTTGTAACATAACCGTTGTTGGCAATGACAGAGGTCACACTGTAGCTGGTATTTTGGCCCATTCCTCCATGCAGATCTCCTATAGAGCAGTAATGTTTTGGGGCAACACGGACTTTCAACTCCCTCCACAAATGTTTTATAGGGTTGAGGTCTGGAGACTGGCTAGGCCACTCCAGGACCTTGAAATGCTTTTTATGGAGCCACTCCTTCGTTGCCCGAGCGATGTGTTTGGGATCATTGTCATGCTGGAAGACCCAGCCACGTTCCATCTTCAGTGCTGTCACTGATGGAAGGAGGTTTTGGCTTAAAATCTCACGATACAAGGCCCTGTTCATTCTTCTCTTAACACGGATCAGTCGTCCTGTCTAATTTACAGAAAAACAGCCCCAAAAGCATGATGTTTCCACCCCCAGGCTTACAGTAGGTATGGTGTTTTGGGATGAGAAATCAGCATTTCTTCTTCCTCCAAGCAAGTTGAGTTTTTACCAAAAAGTTCTATTTTGGTTTCATCTGACCACATGATATTCTGCCAATACTCTTCTGGATCATCCATATGCTCTCTGGCAAACTTCAGACGAGCCTGGACATGTACTGGCTTAAGCAGGGGGGCACGCCTGGCAGTGCAGGATCTGAGTCCCTCTCTGCATAGTGTGTTACTGATGGTAGCCTTTGCTACTTTGGTCCCAGCTCTCTGCAGGGATGAGATCTTGCGTGGGGCCCCAGATCGAGGGAGATTATCCATGGTCTTGTATGTCTTACAATTGCTCCCACAGTTGATTTATTCACGCCAACCTGCTTGCCTATTGTAGGTTCACTCTTCCCAGCCTGATGCAGGTCTACAATTTTCTTCCTTGTGTCTTTCAACAGCTCTTTGGTCTTGGCCATGGTTGAGTCTGACTGTTTGAGGCTGTGGACAGGTGTCTTTTATAACGAAAACAGGTGCCATTAATACAGGTAACAAGTGGAGGACAGAAGAGTTTCTTAAAGAAAAAGTTACAGGTCTGTGAGAGTCAGAAATCTTGCTTATTTGTGGATGACCAAATGCTTATTTTCCACCATGATTTACAATGAAATTAATTAAAAATCCTCCAATGTGATTTCCTGGATTTTTTTTTCTCATTTTGTCTCTCATAGTTAAAGTGTACCTATGATGACAATTACAGACCTCTCTCATCTTTCTAAGTAGGAGAACTTGCACAATCAGTGGCTGACTAAATACTTTTTTTGTCCCACTGTATATTATGTGAAATTAAGGAGACCGAGGCTGTGTGAATGTGTGATGGTTATGTAAATCGAGACCTTTTATTTCTGTTCAGTAAGTTCATCATCATCTAGCACAATGTAAGTACATTGAGGCAAACACAATAGACCATTTAAATCCATCATGCTTTCATTGTCTCTCACTCACTCTGCCTTCTGTGTACGTAAGTGTAGGTGCATATGTCCATGTTTTTACCTTTTAACCTGGAGACCAAATGTCCCCATGATAGTACGTTTCAAAACTAGTATTATTAGCATGCTGAATAAATTAACAAGCTAGTTTTATGTACAGTGATTTTTATTACTCCAGTTTCCCAATCATTTTAAATTAGAAAACCTGTGACACAAGCGCTACATAATTGAAATAAAGCAGACATGCTTTTAAGGATTAATTCATTGCTATGACACTGCTAACATGGTGAACAGAATGTGGTTTTAGTGCTGGTAGGAAGTAGTGGTTAGTTTCGGATCAAATATAACCGCCGTTAAAGATTAAATCAAAACACATTTATATCACACCCTAAACACTGATATAACTGATTTGGCTTAAACAAACACAGATATTTTCCAAGTCACCAACTATGCTACACATTCTAGCACTTTACAACATGGTGAAATGTCCATGACTAAAGAACCAGTTGACCACAACATATTTCATGAAGCTGATTTCAACAAGTGGACCAGCAGGTGTATTCCATTTATACTATTAATGCTGAGTTATGTTAAATCTATTAGGGGTCACGCTTTTGGCCGCTAGTGGCCAGTATTGATGGTGGTGTGAGAACCCTCAATCGCGCATGCGTCAGCCCTTACCGGGCTCTAGTCATGTGAGTCTCGAAACCTGTTCTTGAGCCTATATAAACTCACCTTTGGGCTCACACAGTGTCGCACCATTAAGCTTTGCTTCATGCCTTGCAACACTAAGCCACACGCTTCAAGCACACGCTGTTGCAATAGCCCTCACCCGGCTTTTTTTACCTTTTGGATTTGTTTAGGGAGAACGGTACGACTGGCGGGTCGTAGACCGTCAGTTGGGCAGATCGTCCGGTAAGACAGGGCATAGACGTTAGTGTAGGGCCAGTGTTTGTTTTATTTATTTCCGTTTATTTTCACTGACTCTTCCTCGTCAGCTTTTGAGCCTTGCTTGCGGCTGCGAGACTCGCCCCTCCTTTCCTTCACTCATGCCGTCACCCTCCTTCTCCTTCACGATTGGGGGATTTTTTTTCCCTGTACAATCGCACTCTGAAGAGGATGCTGAGCCTGTAGAGTCTAGTCCTCTTCATTCCCCGTGTACGTGTCACACCTCAGTGGGCGCTTACTTAAGAGTATTTTTGTGGCACGCGCTCGCGGAAGCTCTGCTCTAGCACTTTGCGCATGCGTGGACCTGTACGCCGTTGGCGCAGCAGAGCCACTTCGTAAGCATGCTTCTGAATAAGGGCTCTGTATGCTTACGGCATGGATTTTCTTTATTTTGATTTCATTTTGGTGAATCAACTCTCATTTGTCCCTTAGCTCTATAGCTGAGCATGCCCCGCTCGTAAGCTCCGTACCTGAGCAAGCAAGCTTCATACCTGAGCATTTAGCACTGCCTAGCTCTGTACCTGAGCATGCTGTGCCCGTAAGCTCCGTACCTGAGCATTTAGCACCACCTAGCTCCATACCTAAGCACACCATGCCCGTAAACTCCGTACCTGAGCAAGTCAGCTCTGTACCTGAGCATTTGGTGCCGCCTAGCTCCGTACCTGAGCACGCCGCACCTGTAAGCTCCGTACCTGAGCATGCCACGCTCGAAAGCTCCATACCTGAGCATTTAGCGTTGCCCAGCTCTGTACCTGAGCATGCCGTGTCTGTAAGCTTTATACCTGAGCATTTAGTGCCACCTAGCTCCGTACCTGAGCATGCCACACCCATAAGCTCTATACCTGAGCAAGTAAGCTCCGTTCCTGAGCATTTAGCGCCACCTAGCTCCGTATCTGAGCATGTTGTGCTCGTAAGCTCCGTACCTGAGCAAGTCAGTTTTGTACCTGAGCATTTAGCGCCACCCAGCTCCGTACCTGAGCACACCACACCTGTAAGCTCTGTACCTGAGCATTTGGCACCACTTAGCTCCATACCTGAGCACGGTATGCTCAAAAGCTCCGTACCTAAGCATGCTGCATCTGTAACCTCCGTACCTGAGCATTTAGTGCTGCCTAGCTCCGTACCTGAGCAAGTAAGCTCCATACCTGAGCATTTAGCGCTGCCAAGCTCAGTACCTGAGCTCGCCGCACTCATTAGTTTGCTACTGAGCAGCTAGTGCCGCCCAGCTCCATACCCGAGCTCGCCACACCCATTAGCGCCATACCTGAGCACGTAAGCTCCCTTGATTGACTAGCGCCACCCAGCTCCATACCTGAGCTCGCCACACCTATTAGCGCCGTACCTGAGCACGTAAGCTCCGTACCTGAGCAGCTAGCGATGTTGGTGGGTTTCTTCACATTAACTGCTCACTTCAGGACCTTCCACAACATTTCTATTGGATTAAGATCAGGACTTTGACTCGGCCATTCCAAAACATGAACTTTATTCTTTATCCATTCTTTGGTAGAACGGCTTGTGTGCTTAGGGTCGTTGTTTTGCTGCATGATCCAACTTCTCTTGAGATTCAGTTCATGGACAGATGTCCTGACATTTTCCTTTAGAATTCTCTGACATAATTCAGAATTCATTGTTCCATCAATGATGGCAAGCTGTCCTGGACCAGATGCAGCAAAACAGGCCCAAACCATGATGCTACCACCACCATGTTTCACAGATGGGATAAGGTTCTTATGCTGGAATGCTGTTCTTTCCATTCTCCAAACATAGCGCTTTTCTTTTAGACCAAAAAGTTCTATTTTGGTCTCATCCGTCCACAAAACATTATTCCAATAGCCTTCTGGCTTGTCCACGTGATCTTTAGCAAACTGCAATGAGTTTTGAGCAACGTTCTTTTTGGAGAGCAGTGACTTTCTTCTTGCAACACTGCCATGCACACCATTGTTGTTCAGTGTTCTTCTGATGGTGGACTCATGAATATTTACATTAGCTAATTTGAGCGGGGCCTTCAGCTGCTTAGAAGTTACCCTGGGGTCCTTTGTGACCTCGCCAACTATGACACGCCTTGCTCTTGGAGTGATCTTTGTTGGTCGACCACTCCTGGGGAGGGTAACAATGGTCTTGAATTTCCTCCATTTGTACACAATCTGTCATCCCATTGATTGAAAACACCTGACTCTAATTTCAAACCTTTCAGCTATTTGTCAACTGTAACTTTTACCATTCAGTGGAACAAGATTGTCATTTCCTTCTGTTAAAAGCTGTCCATAAGTTTACCCACAACAAATAAGGAACTCAAAGGGAAAGGCTAGAATGTTTTTTTTATTTCTGGACAAATATGGCCTAAACCAGTGGTTCCCAAACTTTTTTTCTGTGGATAGGAAAGCTGCTCCCCACAGCCCACACACATAAAGACAAAAAGAATAAAATGATTCATTGCAAGACTTTACTGGCAAAAAAGAACATAATTATAGCTTTTTTCCTTTTCACTTGGATTCCTTTAATAGCTTTTTTCCCCTTTTGTCTTTTCAAGACAGCTAGACATTTAGCTTAAAGTCAAACTTACAGTAAGTTGGGCATTTGTCTTTTAACATCCCAACAAAGTAGACCTGTACACACAAATATTTACAAAAGAATAACAATGATTTATGAGTGAAATCATTGTTTAATCAGCACCTAAAACCAAAATTAAGGTAACTCTCGAGATAAAGTACCTTATTTTTTGATTATTGATTATTTTTATAGTAATTATATATACAGATTTCATATACAGATGTTTTTATATACAGATTTTTTCCCAGTGTGTGTGTTATTTTATTTTTACCTAACACATGCAAGTATTTTGACAAACTCGGAGCACCTCAGAGCAGACAAAGTCTCACATACCATGAACTATCCTCAGAATTTTAAATTTTACAAAAGGACAGAACCCAGTTAAACAAATGAGACAAATATATTATTCTTTTGTCTTTTTTTATTAAGAAAAATTATACAACATTACCAAACTGTGAGCGAAAAAGTATGTAAACCTCTAGGATTAACAGTTAATTTGAAGGTTAAATTAGAGTCGGTGTTTTCAAACAATGGGATGACAATCAGATGTGAGTGAACGTTCCATTGTATTTAAAGAACAAGGAGTTACCAAAGTCTGATCTTCACAATACTTGTGTGGAAGAGCATCATGGCATGAACAAAGGAGATTTCTAAGTTGCTCATCAGTCTGGAAAAGTTTAAGAAACCATCTCTACAGAGTTTGGACTCCAACAATGTACAGTTAGACAGTTGTGTACAAATGGAAGAAACTGTCACCCTTGCCAGGAGTGCTTGACCACCAAAGTTAACTTCAAGAACAAGACATGTAATAGTCTCCAAGGTCACAAAGGAGCAAAGGGTAACTTATAAGCAAACAAAGGCCTCTCGCATTGGTTTATATTAATGTTCATGAGTCCACCACCAGGATAACACTGAAAAACAACGGTGTACAATGACCAGTACTGTCTGTCTGTATTTTTCTAAGGTCACAGGTACAAGCCAGAAGAGTATTGGATTTTTTCTTTTTCTTTTTTTTTTTTGCTTAAATGAGAAGTGTTATGTTGGGAGAAAGGAAGACACTGCATTTTAGCATAAGAAATGTATCCCATCTGTGAAACATGGTGGTGGTTGTGTCATGGTTTGGACCTGTTTTGCTGCATCTGGACTAGGAAGGGTTGCCACATTGATGGAACAATGAATCTTAAATTATACCAGCAAATACTAAAGAAAAATGTCAGGAAATCTGTCCTTGAACTGAAACTCAGTGTGAGGCATGCAGCAAGACAAGGACCCTAAGCACAAATGTTGTTCAACCAAAACTTGTTAAAGATGAAGACTGTTAATGTTTGGAATTGCCAAGTCAAAGTCCTGACCATAATCCAATAGAAATGGAACTGAAACAAGCAGATCATGTAAGGAAACCCACCAACACCCCAGAGCTGAAGCTGTTTTGTACAGAGGAGTGGGCTAACATTCCTCTAAGCTGATGTGCAGGACAAATGAACAGCTGCACAAGGGGTTTAAAGCAGATACTAAAAGCAAATGTTCACATTCTCTTGCCAAGTATAATATTTCTCATTTATTAAACTTATTAAAAAGTTCTCTTTACTTACTCTTAGGGTTTGTGTAAAAATCTGACGATTAAGTACTGATTTTTAGACCGGTATTTTTACCTGTACTTCATTAGAATTTCATCAGAATAATAGTACTTTTATTGAGTGAAATATTTTAGTACTCTTTCCACTTCTGATTAAGTTACACAGAAAAATGCAACTGTTTGTCTGTTGTTAGTTTAGTCACGATGTGTTTGGCTGTACTTGTCACTTGGATGAAGGTCAGGTCACAGTGTATGTGTAATTAATACAAAAAGGGATTTACAAACAAACCCTGAACTACATCTTTCAGCGCTGACAGCATTCATATTTTAAGTGGCAGTAAATGGCATTACTTACTGAACACAGTGTGTCCTTGGTCAGGCTAGGGTCACAACATTGTTTCGCCATGAAAGAAATAACTTTTTTATTACTCAAAATCAATATTACAGCCAATCAACAATCATCGGAGCAGTATATCTTGCTACACTATGTCCCAGTGCCCCATATGGTCTTCATATTCCTATTGTTTTAAAAGGCTGGGACTTTTCTCCCATTCTTCTGTTCAAATTACACTGTACGAACACATTTATCCTGAAAAAGGTCTCCTGGGTTTCTTTTCATATATTTATATGTACACACAAGTTCCGCTGAAGGCGCAGCTGTGAACAATGCAAACTGTGTGCAGTAAGCAACCACTCAGCTGTAAGTCCCTCTCACTTTCAGGTGGTTGTCAACAACAGCACTGAGCAGCAACACTTTTCTAATAGATCATCATGTCTCAAGCTCAATGTGTGACACTGAAGAAGTATAAGATTGCAGAACGTCACACTTCCTCTGCAAAGCATGTGGTTAAGTAGGGTGTGTATTAACAGTCGAGAGTCTTCTGAGCAGAATATATTACATGGTTCTAGTCAAATTGTCAGTCGAGTGTTAAAATACATTGAATTCTTTTTATTTTAAAACATATATTGAAGATCTTCACAGCTGATTCTTGTCAGCTGAACTTGAGGAATGACAGAAGGAAACACTGTACATAATGAAACCCATTCCTTTATTTTGCAAGCTAACCCGTTTAACAAAGGCAGTCTTACACCCAGAGTAACACTGATCAACTAGGTTTGCCCACGAAACCAGATCAGTAGACAAACAGAAAGACAGACAGACAAATGGACTTATGGACAGATAAATGAATAAAAACATAAGGGTAGATAAAAATAAAGTTAACACACCAAGTTATATGACAGTTAGACAACAGAATGTCTTTTCAGCTACAATCCACCCATATCTTGACTTTGAAAATCACTTTTCAAATATTAAAGGAAAATACTTCACATAATTCAAACATATCTTGTTCAGCTAGTCAAGTATTGGTTTTTAATGGCAAGTTCTGCAAACAGCTATTTACGGAGTAAAACCTTTAGATATTTTAGTCATAAAATGTAAATGTTCCATTTGTGTATGAGAATGACCTTTCATTAACTATTATTATAGTTTCAATTTTATTTATTCATGGGAGTATCGCATTATTTATTTCCTCCACAGATGTATAACACCATAGTGATGGTAAACAGGTCCAGCTCAAATCAGGCTATTGCTATGGTAACATTCTGTATGTATTTTCAGCCGTCTTGTTTATATAGCGATTGCTGATCTCACACCCTCCCATTCAGAATTACCCCACCTTCAGGAGGGCAGGACTTATCTGAGTTGTAATGCTTATCCAATGATGCACTGCTTCTCCATCTGACTGGGGCGTAGTGCTGAGGCCTGGGTTAGGAAAGCCAGAATCCTAGTGCTGAAAGAACAATCACTTGCCTCTCTTTTACAAAAGAAAGAGTCTGTCTACAGTCTTAACGGTATTGCTGTAAGATTGATAGAAGACGCATCTATTAAGGCAAAGTCTGTCATTTCAGTGATCAAATCATTGGGTGTGTGAGTAAATCTTAAATTTGTGGTCAGGACCTTGATTCTGGACTTGATTTCTCTCTCGTCATCATGAGACTTGTATATCTTCTGTTTCTGGGTGAGTCTTGAGGCTCTTATTTTGTTGTTGCTGTGGTTAAAAACTCTTAGAACTGTTTGTAGCTCTGTAATTAAGCATGACCTTTCCTGTCACAGACTTTGCAACATCTTGTGACATTAGCAGTATGAGAATACAATAGGTATTTATATTGTTTAGAACACTTGCAGGCTTTCATGAGTAGTTTGAGTGAAATATGCAGTATGTTTCCTGCTTTGCTGAGAAATGAACAGCCTGTACTTACTGGTTGTTTTGAGTGAAACTATAACAGTGAAACAGTGATCTTGTACATAATACAATATAGTAGTAAAGTACTTGTCTAACTATAACACAACTACACAACAGTTTAGGTAAGTATTTATCGTTCACCTTTAGGACTATTAAAAGAATGAAACACCATAAGAATAGCTGGTGTCAATGTGCTCCTTTCTGAGAGTTAGTTTTTCCATGCCGACTGCTGATTCAAAGCCGGCAGGCACAGTGAAGCTCTTTATGCGGAAAATGCAGACGGAAAAGGAAAATATGATGTAAGAGTAGCATCTGGACTCAACATTGTCTGTGCTAGTACACAATGAGTTTAAACGATCTGTCAAAGCAGTGTGTGCTCATTCAGAAAGGCCAATTTTGTGGCCCATACTACAGAAGTTTTTTTATAATCTGTTATTTTCTATACTCTTTCTCCCTCCTAATACCAATCTCTCTTACACACACACACACACACACACACACAAAAAAGGAAACTAATGATGCAATCCAATGAATTCAGTGTCTTTTTTTCTCTGGAAAATGAAGCCAGGCAGCAGTATTAAATATAGGCTATATTATAGTAGTTATTCAAAGACTGGGATATAGGAAGCCACAAATGAACTTTATTGCTCTGCACAAACCAGCAATGCAGAACTGTGAAGCCAACAAGTAAAAATAACACAGTGACAGCTTAAAAATACAATATGAGTCTGCTACAGAGAAGGTTAATGAGGATCCAATGACAGACATTAGCATAATAAATTAAAGTACCATGTGTAATGCTGGGGCACTCTGGTCTGCGCCCCCTCTCCGGGCATCACACATAATTTCCAGATACTGTGCATTCGAGGAAATCACACAAATCTTACCACAAAAGTGGTTTGAAATGAACCACTCACAGGGTTGAACCATAACCTCATACCATATGGGTGTTTTTCCACCTCACTAGAGGCTTTCAAGTCACAGTTCTGCTCTGGGTGGAGGCCAGTCATTGTGACACACAGCGTAGACCAGGGGTGCTGCCACAGTACAGACGACATGAACTGAGTATTACTGTAGCGACAGTCAAACTTAAACTCATTTACTGACTATTGAATGTATTGCCATATGTAACTAGCTGAGCAGGCTGCCTGCCTTGGGAATTGGGACTCGACCTCAATGCTGTGAAGTCAAATCCACAAAATGAAAATGATTCCTCTTAGTTTATGAACAATGTAATCTAAGATTTTTCACCCCAACAAACAGAGAAAAGTATTATATAAACCTTGTGACAAATATACTTTGCAATAAGCTAAACCAAATGAGTGGTGGTTAAGGTAATGGACTATTGATCAGAAGGTTCATGGTTCAAGTCCTATCATTGCCAAGCTCCCACTGTTGGGCCCTTAGCCCACAACGGCTTGCATGTTACTATGTAAGATTGTATCAGTTCTAAATCGCTCTGGATATGGATATCTACGAAAAACTATAAATGTACATGTAAATACAGAGGTGGGTAAATATACTCATCCAAAACATTAACTGAGTAAGAGTAACAAATGTTTTTAAGAATTGTTTTACTTTACATGGGATGAATTAGATAAAAGAAAAGAAAAATCCCATATACAGTGGCTCCAAAAATGACTTGGACGCAATAGCAACACTTACAAATTAACTTCACTGCATTAGAAAAAAAAAAAAAAAAAAAAAAAAAAAAAAAAAAAAAAACACAGTAACAGTACAGCGGTACAGCCCACAGGATCACATTGTGTGTTGTTTGTTACGGTTCGCCATATAAAAAGGATGACGACCCATATATTAAAACCAAAAATATAAAGGGGTTGGGACCCAAATGCAGTTAGCTCCAGTTGGTGATTTATAACTGAAATGTAATAAATAAATGAAACAGAAAATAAACCAAGATATAAATATAAAATAAATAAATAAAAACTTAATAAAAGAAACTCCACGGCCGTAAGCGTACCGCTGTACTATTCACAGCACGCTTACGACGCAAACACCTCCGTTGCGCAAAACAGGCGCTGCGGGTCTGCGCATGCGCAGCGTGCAGAACCCGCTCGGAGAGCTTCCCGCGAACAATGGCGGCTCAACAACAACCGCGGTTTCAACAACGCGGCCGCGGGAAATAAAGAAAAAAAAGGGAAAAAGGTGAAGAGGGACGGTGAAACACACTACGTCCTCTTCCCATATGTGATCGGGTAATAATCCACCCGTTCGCGGCAAGGGGGGGCGACGGCGAGAGAAAGACGGCTGGGATAAAGGCAGAAAGCTGCTGGAGCAGCTCGGTAAACACACACACACAAAAAAAACAAATAAAAAACTGGCCCTAACATTACCGAACTGCCTCCAAGCAGTCCCCGTCTGAGGGTCTTAATCCCCCCAGAACTACCTTCGTCCCTACAAAATAAATAACAAATAAAAGAAATGAAAAGCCGGAGTGCAGGCAGCAGCGAAGGCGTCAGCCGCCGGGTGCATTCAAAAAGTCAGGTGAGCGCAGGTGAGGCAGTGGCAGCCACTGGAGTGCCTAAGGTGTGTTTATCTAGACTGGACCCCCTTCCTTGGGAATTGAGACTCAGTTACTAAGTTACTAAAACTCTAATCTTTAATGAAGCACTAATGTCTCACCTGCCTCTGTTAGGATGCGTGGACACAGGAGCAGGCGAATGCAGGTTCCAGTTCCAACAAACACAGTTTATTAACAAGAAGTCCACAAACAAGATCACGGGGCAAACTAAAACACTGGCAATGAAGAAACCAGTGAAAAAGTAAAGTATAATATTAAAAATAAAAAAATAAAATAATTCATTTATTCAAATAAGAGTAAATATTGTCCCAAATTAAAATGACTCAAATAAGTATTTTTTCCCAAAAAGACTTATTTAAGTAAATATAACAGTAAAGGTAGCATGTTACTGCCCACCTCTATGTAACTTTTACAAATGGTTTCCACTTCTGTGTTCTCCGCCACACAAATGAATCATCTGTATGAAGCCCTGTAACTGTACTGTAGTTTCACCCTGGAACAAGCCTAGACAGGGCAGCAGTCCAACTCACACACTCACACATTAAGGGCACTTTAGAAACACCAGTTATCCTAACACATGTCTTTGGGATGTGGGAGGAAACCAGAGCACCTGGAGTAAACCCATGCGGACACAGGGAGGACATGCAAACTCCACAGTCAGGACTCAGAACTCAGGAACTGCTGTAAAGTATCTGGGTATATTTGGGGCAATTCTGTCAAGTTGTGTACAAACAAAAACTTTCTTTGATGAGAAATGCAAAAAAAAAAAAAAAGATGAAAAAACACATTATGAAAATATGCTAAATGCTACTTTTAACACATTTATTTTTTGCCAGAGATACCCATACAAACTAATGAACATTGCTCTGCATTGCTCCACTGTGGTCAGTGTGTTCTAAGCATGACTGCCCACTCTCCTTATTGCTGTAACCAATTACAGGCTCGTTCTAGAGTGTCTGGCATTGCTGCTTTCCTTCTTTTCACCACTATACTACTAAACCCTAGAGCTAAACCTGGGCCCATAAATGGCTGCTTATCTGAGTATGACACACACACACACTTTCTTCTGACTTGTGTATTACTGTAGTTTTTTAACCGTCTTACCCCCAAACCCTAGACCTAACCCTAACCAGTAATCAAAAAGAAAAGGAAGTTTGTAGTTCTATCACTACTGTCCCTAATTAATGCTACATCTACACAGACATGTAACCCTAACCTTATCCCCAGTAACCTAAATGAAATAGAATAAATGAAAAATGAATGTCTTCACGAGGTAAAAACTGTCACCAGGATTTAAAAAAAATCTTCCAGTTCTTTGGTTTTTCACAGTTATTATTATTTAACTTGGCCCCCACACATGCACACACCATTACATTTTTGGCACACGGATGTCTTCATGTGGCATTTGTGGCAAGGGAGGTTCAACATTTTTGTAGACTAGTGGAAAGGAAAGATGGCAGTGTTAGTTGTCAGTTTGCACTTTTTTACAATGTTAAATATATAAAAGATTAGTTCCCGTTTTGTCTAAACTAAGAAGTTCAGTAACGAGGGTGAAACCCATAACAGAAACCCTCACGCTGTTTTTAAACTTTAACTTTAGAATCATGAAACCCATGAAACATACAGTGTATAAGAAATATATAGAAGGTAACTACACACATACAGTGGGGCAAAAAAGTATTTAGTCAGTCACTGATTGTGCAAGTTCTTCGACTTTGAAAGATGAGAGAGGGACATGCCTGGCACTGCAGGATCTGAGTCCCTCTCAGCGTAGTGTGTTACTGATAGTAGCCTTTGTTACTTTGGTCCCAGCTCTCTGCAGGTCATTCATCAGGTCCCTCTGTGTAGTTTTGGGATTTTTGCTCAGCGTTCTCATGATCATTTTGACCCCATGGGATGAGGGAGGATTTGCACTGGGGCCCAGATCGAGGGAGATTATCAATGGTTCTTGTTATGTTCTTCCATTATTTTTCTTATTTTTACAATTGCTCCCACACGTTGATTTTTTTTTATTCAAACCAAACCTGCTTGCCTATTGTAAGATTCACTCTTCCAGCCTGGGTGCAGGGTCTACAAATTTTCTTCCTGGGTTTTTTTTTTTTTTTTCGACCAGCTCTTTGGTCTTGGCCATGGTTGAGTTTGGAGAGTTTCTGACTGTTTTGAGGCCCTGTGGAACAGGTTGGTTGTCTTTTATACAGCTTAAATGAGGTAAAACAGGTTGCCATTATTAATACAGGTATAATGAGGTGGAGGACAGACAGAGCTTCTTAACCTTTCTTGGTTGTGTTCACCTCCGGCCCCTTTCATTACTTAGTTTTGCGGCGGTTCTCAAAATGAATGGTCGTTTTTAACTGCTCTTAGATTAGTGCACAAAAAAAAAAAAAACATTTTGCACCACCAAATTTTTTTATTTGAAACATTCTTTTAGTTGTGACCAATTGTCTCAAAGTAGTGTTTTTTTTTTTTTTTTTTTTTTTTTTTTATTTATTTTTTTTTTTTAATTTTAAAATGAATAATAAAATTAAATACAAAATTTTTTAGACAACAATAAAAAATAACTGGTGAAAATAACCAAATAGGCACTGAAAATGTATTATTACAAAATGAACATGTAATGTTAAAAAAATATTAAAAATTGAAAAACCAAAAAACCAAACTCCAACATGTGAGTCGTGTGTGTATTGTTGTGTGTGTTGTTGTGTTGTGTTATGTGATGTTGTTGTGATGTGTTCGTTGTGTGTCGTTTGTGTGCATTTGTGAATTCATGCGGAAATTCATGCACGGTGGCGTTGTTGTGTTTGTTGTGACGCCCTCAGGTCAGTGTGAGCCTTGCAAACCTATGCATCAATTTACAAAAAAGCATCTCAGGATTTCTTGTTGTTACTGAATGTTTTGTTTATTTTGTTTGTCGCTCCACCCACCCTGTCCCAAATTTTCATGATAGGCAGCCTGTTGTTTTTTGTAATTTCGCTAGTGGGACGGGTTCGGTGTTATCTCTCCTCTGTTATCAAATCGAAAAATATAATTTTTGAATAAGAAGGACATGAAAATGTTGTAAGGACATAGGCGCCTTTGGCCAGACCTCTGCATCCCACAGACTTCTTTTTTTTTAGCATCATGGTTTTTTGTTTTTTTTTTTGTTTTAAGCGGATTTTTTTATACTCCTGCTAAAAAATCAACCAGGACCTATGAAGGCTTGGAGGTTCTCACAGGTCGATTTCTCAGGTGTCCCCAAACACTGCTTCCCCTCAGGTTTGTCATCTCCAGTATAAATATTAAATCTGTGTTGTTTTCCTTCCACTTCCGAGACATCCTCCTCTATCTTCGTTTAGTTTTCCAGTGCCTCTATCATCTTCATTGTCAAAAAACTGGTGGACCAGAAACTTTTCGACCCAGGATATCAGATAAAACCGGCTTTGGTCCGTCGGGGGCCTACTCATTGTGCTCAGAAGTAAAATTTAGAGTTTTTTGGTTAAAAGGAGTGCCAAGGCAAAACATCAAGCTATTAATATGGGGTCTGTGTGTAAAGATTTTATTATTTATTATTGCATTTGATTAGACTGGGAAGGTTGTGGTTTTTTTGTTATTAACGTGTGGTGGTTCCACGTGGGGGGGAGGGAAGATAGGCACATTAAGTGCGGGAAAAAAAAAGAGATGGGTTTCACATTAACAGACCCTGTCTAGTTCTAAATCAAGATATGTGATACATTTTTATTTCATTCAGGAAAGGACGGAAGTGGTTCACGGGGATCAGCCACTATAAGCGCAGGGAGAAAAAAGAGAGTTGAGGAGATGTGTTGTACCAGCCAAAAAAGACATTGGTTCAGTCTGGACTGAAATGCGTACTTATGGGTGGGTTGAGTGAGTGAGGTGTTGGGTGGGTGTGGTGTAGGGCTGTTTTCTGTGTCTGATGGATGTGAATATAGTCTTCTGGATACCATTTTAATTTCTATGGCGGTCACTTTGACCGGGAAACACCACAGGGTGTAAAGAAGGCTCCTGACCTAAAAAAAATCAACAATTCAATGAGAAGAGGGATCATCACTTTTTACATGTTCAAGTGGCCCCCATAGCATAGTGCGGAGGAGGATTAAGATTTTATCATTAAGGCCTTGAGCAAAACAATCAATGTTTTTAAACACAATATTATGGAGTGTTTTAGTTGTGTAAATCAGTCAGATTTGACCCGAACAAAGAAGAAGTAAAGAAGTTACGGGCTGTGAGAGCCAGAAAGAATCTTTCTGTTTTGGGTGACCAGAATTCTTTCTTGTTTGTGGGTGACCAAATAATTTTTTTTCTCCATGATTTACAATTAAATTCTTTAATAATCCTACAATGTGATTTCCAGGATTTTTTTTTCCTCATTTTGTCTCTCATAGTTGAAGTGTACCTATGATGAAAATGACAGACCTCTCTCATCTTTCTAAGTAGGAGAACTTGCACAGTCAGACTAAATACTTTATATATATATATATATATATATATATATATATATATATATATATATATATATAGTAGAGAGAGAGAGAGAGAGAGAGAGCATGTCTATCACAGTTGTGCTAATAGTACTAAATCAAACATCCAGTTTGAAATTATAATTTCAAACTGGCCTTTCTGTACCTTAGTCAGATTTCAAAAATTAGCTAGATTTCAATATTTCAGATTTTACATTCATTTTGAATCTGCTTTATACTTTTTTCGGAAGTTTAAAATTAAAGAAGTTATTTTACTTAGTCATGTTACCTAATCAAGGCCAACTAGGCAGAATATTGTAGGAATTAGTATGAGAGTAAATGAAAGGTAGTAGATCATTTGACGTTTGTTCCTTCAATTGGTTGTTTTAGCTTCATTAGAAAATAGAAAAAAGAAATAAATAACCTGGTGAGCCCAAACTCTTGCAAATACTGTATGCTAACCCTAGTTGATGTATAAAAGTCAAATAGTAAACTATGCTTTACACCAGATGTTATCAACTGAACCTAATGTAATTCTTTTACTGCAGGTCTTCTGTTTGTCTTTGTGACCAAAGTGGCTCCTCAGGACTGTGGACCTGGGACCAAAAGAATAAACAGCAATTGCATAGGTATGGTCAAATGTTGCATATATTACAACAGATATTTTGTCAGTTTGTGTTTGTACCGGTCCATTCAAATCAGAGATCCTCACAAGTCATTTTTTGCAAGTCCAAGTCAAGTCTAGTAAAAGTAGTTTGCTAAAATAACCTGCCCATATGTGCAAAGTTCAACTTCTTTTTCACATTATCATGACTGAACTGGCTGTGTTTTGAGATGCCTGATGAAATTCCACTTGATCCTGCATCAGTTATTTAGATTCTGTACACTCTGTGTGAAGGCAGTGCATTTCATAAGTGACCGATTTAAAATACTGTAACTTATTTTGTAATTGTACATTTTTCTTTTAACTCAAAAGACAACAAAACCAACAAAAAGAAAATGAAAGTAATGACGTTGCCTATAACAACCTGCCAAGTAAATATGTCCATGATAGCCCATTAGGCTTTTGTCTGTCCATCTCAATTAATGTATGGGGAAAAAACCAGCTTGTCTGTTATCCTCCTTGTCTCGTCATCAGTTTTGGTGGGTATATGGGAGCAAATCTGGCAACCCCGAGGAACACGAACCATTTCGCTTTATTAGAGAGGTATAGTGGAGAGAGACAGGATCAGCAAAGCCCAAACAACACAGCTACATTTTAGAAACAAGCCCAAAAAGCTAACCCACGACTACCAATATTTGTAAGAAACTATACAGAAAATAAGCTCAGAAAAGCTTATCCTGTGCTCAAAAGGACACTGCAGAATTTAATCAGTGTAGTGTAGCTGTCAAAACTGGCAGAAATAGGAGGCGATGCAGAGTTGTTTTATTCAACAAATGAAGCAGAATCACAAAAGCGCTGAGCAAAATCGGAGTAAAAAACAGTCGGTAAAAGCAGCACAACAGAATATGCAGGTAGTTTGTCAGAAGCACATCCAAAAACAAAGCTGGGTTCAGTCACAGGAACAGCGTCAGGAATAGCGCGCTCACAATCAAAGTCACTGTGTGAGGGAATGTCCGCGAGTCTAATCGGCTGAAGGGAAACATTTAGGCCTGATCAATGTTGCGAGAGTGAAGAGGCCTGGGATACGGAGTCTGGAAGTGAGGAGGGGTCGTGAGAGAAACACTTTTATTTCTTACAAACCGAGTTTGTTATGCAGTTTATATATAGATTAGGAGAAAATGAGAGCTGTTTAGAGGATTCTGAAAAGCTCCTTTATATCACCTACAGTGAATGTATTTATATTTTACATGTGATTTAAACCATTTTTTAAAGATGAGGATGAGTGTGAAGGGGCAGGAGAAGATGCGGTGACAATGCAAACTGCTTCAACACAAATGGTAGCTACTACTGTACATGTGTATCTGGATACAGGACGAAATCAAAGAAGCTTAATTTCACAATGGAACCAACAGCAGAACAATGCAAAGGTCAGAACCTACATAACATCAGTTCTAATATACTGTCTGCATCAGTCTGTTTGCTGTGAGAAAGTTGAACCAGAGTCTCTGTTCTTTTTCTTGTCTCAGACATCAACGAATGTACCGAAAACAAAGACATCTGTGGTTCCAATGCTGTGTGCAACAATACCAATGCTTCCTATTACTGTACGTGTGCTTCGGGTTTTAATTCAAGCAATGGACAGGAGACGTTTAATGCAAGTCAAGAAGTTACATGCAAGGGTGAGGTGTGAACTACATGATCTAAACTAACAATGATATAATAATTATATAATTGAAAGTACAGTGTTTCCCTTTACCTGTCTGTTTGCTGTGAGAAAGTTGAACCAGTGTCTCTGTTCTTGTTCTTTTCTCAGACATCGATGAATGTACTGAAAACAAAAACATCTGTGGTTCCAATGCTGTGTGCAACAATACCAATGGTTCCTATCACTGTACGTGTGCTTCGGGTTTTAATCCAAGCAATGGACAGAAGACGTTTAATGCAAGTCAAGGAATTACATGCAAGGGTGAGGTGTGAACTACAAATTTCAGAGGGCTGAAATGTACCATATCAAACTAATTGAATGCTGAGTGCATATTTGGTCATTATTAAGTGAAAATATGAGGAAACATCAACACATAGTTTCACATATTTCTTAAACATTTGTTTAATATGAATTCAATAAAGCCAAACTATACAACTAAAGATAGCTGTGAAAAAACGTTTTGTTAAAACTATCTTTGTAAGTATGAAACTGGAACAACATTAAGTCTAACCAATTTATTTATGTTGCTGCTTCTTTAAACATTTATGCTAAACATGCTTTTAAAATGTAATCATAACATTTAATATTCAGGAGGCGTAACAGTGGCACACTGGTTAACACTGTCGCCTCATAGCTCCAGAGATCCCTGGTTCGATTCCAGACCTGGACTCTGTGTGGAGTTTGTATGTTCTCGCTGTGTCTAAGTGTATTTCCTCTTTTTTCCGTCCACATTCCAATGACATGCATTAAGTAAATTGGTGTCTCTGAAGTGTCCCAGAGGGAGTGTGTGTGTGCCATACAAACTGGCTCCCTGCAACCCTGAATTGATTTGAGCTTGTATGAAAATAACTCTCCAGGACCTGCCTACTCTGGTCTTTTGCTTCTCTGGCAATAAAGAAAACCACTCAAGGCCACTTGGGGCCATTGACTTGCAAGATGAACATCAATGCCCCAACACCACGAACCAGCGCTCTAGTACTGAGCTAGCCTCATACTAGAATTTAGCAGACGCCCTTATCCAGAGTGACTTACGATCGATACAGTCTTACAATCCAAGCAGTTGTGGGTTAAGGGTTTTGCTCAAGGACCCAACAGTGGCAGCTTGGCAGAGGTGGGATTTGAACCCTGAACCTTCTGGTCTGAAGTCCAGTACCTTAACCGGTAGGCTTTCAAGTTGTAAAACTCTCCTGATGTAGCAACACCCTTGGAGTTCCCAAGAGGTATTCCTGTCTACAAAAGGAGCAAAGGAGATACAATATCCAGGCCTTGATCCAGATGATGACTGCTATTGCCACTCGTCTTCTAGTTGCGTGTGTGTGTGTTCCTGGACGTTCCTGAGTTACAATGTCCACTTGTGAACGGGGACTGGGTTACATTTAGGGATAGCCCCTTCACATTTGTAGTGCATTACAGAAAACCCATGAATGTGCAAGAGGAATCAGGAACCAGCCTTCAGTTAACATAAAAAGAAGAGGCTTGGATCTTATAGTTGTGCATTTCTGGTATAAATGTGTCTGAAATGCGCAAAGATATTTCTGTTCCATTGTATATTTTCTACTCTTCTTTTGGCAGACATCAATGAGTGTAAGGACAAAACCATCTGTGGTCCCAATGCTAAGTGCTATGATTTACTTGGTTCCTATAACTGCAATTGTAATCCAGGGTATAAATCCAGCAATGGGAGGAAGGCTTTTAAGGCAAATCAAGGAGTTAAATGTGAAGGTGAGGTGTAAGTTCATGTAAATTATTAAATTCAATACTATTAGAACATTTAGGTCAGTGTGTTCAATAATTCTTACAGTATTTGATCCATTTCATAAGCAGGCTAACATTTTTAATTTATGTTTTTTATTTTTATTTTGGATACACACATGCACAACTGAGATTCTGATGTGACTTTACCTTTATTCCAGATGTGTGCACTGGTGGGGCATCTCTTTGTGGCGAAGGAGGAGTCTGCAAAAGAGCTGCAGATGTTCACGAGTGTGAGTGCAAAGCAGGATTCACCAACTATGGATTCAAAAACATGAGCTGCACAAGTGAGACTTTGCAGATTACACAACCTCTATCACTCATTACTCTGTTATCATGTTATAGAGACGAGTGTTTTTAAACATAATGCCTGTATGTTTTCATTGTAGAACTAGACTGTGAGAGACTTCTTAGTGAAAATATTACTGCTCAGGTATGGTAAGATGTGAAAAAGATCACTATTATTTTTCTGTAATGTCCTAACTCTCAGATCCTTTTCTGTAATAATCCTTATAATCTTAACAGAGCAGTTCAGTTCAGGTGTTTCTCTTTACCCTGCTCACCTCTGTGACCTCTGTGATGATTCATCATTTATTCAGGTCTCCAAAAACCTGCTGCTGAAGAACTGGTGCCCATATTTGTTGTAGTTAATTAAAACTAAATTACAACTAAGAAACATATCTAAAAGCAAAAATATAAGACACTGTCTCACCACCACAGTTGGCTTCCGGCCAGGTTGGGTGTCTGACCACTAAAGCAGGGTTAACACTTGAAAAAAGTGGGGATAAAACATACGTACCAGATGTGAATTAGTTTTTCTTTCACCTTTTCCATGAAAAGAATCAGTGTAGCATTACCAAAAATTCATCATGTATATCCTTTCTCACATTCATGGCTTCTGTAGATCAGTTTGCACAATATGCTACAAAGATGACACAGCTGGTAATGTTGGTGCTGCAGGACAAGCTTCTGGAGAATTGGGTTTGATCCTGACCTTGAACTTAAATAGAGCAGCTCACCTGAATTAAAGGAACTGGTTCAGGCTCCTCCATTATATTAGAGTAGTATGAGGCTTGCTTTAAATTCAAAGTCACATTTGTTAATATAGCACATTTTACAACAGAGCATTGTCCTGAAGGCAGCTCAAAGTCCTAACTGAAGCAAGCCTCGGGCAACAGTGGAAAGGAAAAACTCTCTAAATGTTTATAAGGAAAAAACATTGGAAGACCAAGACTCAAAAAGGTACCCAACTCCATGGACAGCCTAGATGATATATGTCAATATAAGTGGGACCTAAAATCTTTTATTAAAAAGAAAGGACATATTTAAATTAAAAAAAAGAAAAGAAATAAAATATAATAATATATAAACTATAATAAATGAAAGATAACACAACATTTTGAAAAGTATAATTAAAGAGAGAATATAAAACTATAGTATGTAAGACAATATGTCTATTGGCATTATTTTGTTTATTGCATGTTTTTTACATGTTTAGTCATTGCCACTTCTCAGCCACCAGCCATAGCCATAAGAGCCATAACTGTAATATACTAAAATACATGAGGCCCATAGATGCCTATTGCAGTCTAGTCTTATGCTTATTGATAGAGGAGATTTCCAGCCTTTCGATTGAACTAACTATTAGACAGTGTAGGTTATGCACTTTGGGACTAACCTAAGTCGGTCACTGAGGCCTGTTTGATCTTATAGTCTCCTGAAACAAATGTTGAATCCTTGTAAGTGTAATGAGAAATCATCTTTACTCCGTAGTACAATCCTTTACTCTTGGTGAATCATTGGTGTGTATGATAATGGATTCTCACAACTCTTCATCGGCTTCCTCTGTCTGCTGTTCTGAAAGGTCCCTGAACGGTTGAAACAGATTGTGCCGGAGTTACAGAACAGCTGTGCGAAGCTGAATAGGAATGAGTCTGTTGATTATAGACGACGAATGATCTCAGAAGAACTGCTAGAGGTAACTGTATATATAGCTGTTGGTAATAATCAGTAGGTATTTGCATTCTCATTTTCATTCTCATGAATATCTCTCTCTCTCTCTCTGTAGATGCTCCTGGATGCTATAGATGATCTTCTTTCTGGCGAGCCAATGAATACCAATCACAAAGTTACAGCTTTTTTTGAAATTGTTGAAAATGCACTGAAAATAATAGGACCCCTGTTCAATGGACACTGCAACAGATCAACTCGATACACACGTAAGAGAATTAACCAACTACCAGACTCCCATACAACCATTCAGCTATCAAACACAATGAAGGAAATGTTACAGCTCCATGACACCATTTAGCATTGTTCATGACACAGCTTTGTCAGTGAGTCTACAGTAGGATTAGATTTGTTAGTTAATAAACTTTTGTGCTTCTATGTGGTTGTCTGCAGAGCTTGAGGTTTTGGTTAGCAGCATACACGGCTTTCCCCAGGGCAATGGCTCCACTCACCATGTACACTACACTAACAACGTGCAGCTCGACTCCCCACTGGGAAACTGCAGTAGGAGACGAATACCTGGGTACAAACTATCACTCATGATCGGAATTGCTTCCTTGGGCTTTTTTCATGTTTTATCCATGCTTGTCCCTGCTCATAGGATCCAAAAAAATACCAATCATGTACACATGTGATGCCCGAAAAGCCACATGAATTGTTATAAAACGTGTTTTGACAGTGTTGCCATGTCTGGAAATGTTACACAAGACCTAAACACTTTCTGTTTTCTCATCTAACATGGATTTGCCACTGCATCTCTGCTCAGCTACCATGGCCTGAATAATTCAGTCAATAATTATTTTTGACTGGATAGAGAGACAAGAAAACCAAAAACATCCAGATCAACTCAGAAGTTGTGACCGTTTTCTGTCACTAACCCTAAACCAATTCATCTAAAGAAGCCTGTCACACTCACCTTCGTCTCACTTGCAGGTACAACCAGTATTAATATCTACAGTATCTCTATATGTACAGGATTTTAAAGCTTAAAAATACCTCTACAACTGATTTTAAAAAGTAGATAAGAAAATTGGTTGAACTGACTGACTCATTTGACTTCATTTAGCAGTCACTACTCCAGTATCCTAACAGCAATACATCCTTATTTAGCAACTGCACAAGACTACATCAAAATATATAGTTATATAGTTTAAAGAGAAGCAGGCAGTCAGCTGGCTATCTTTTAAAAGTACACTCAAAAAAAACAGGTTCATTAACAATCCAAGGATGCTTCAACCTTAACAGCCAGGGTTTTTTTTTTAAGGTCTATATTTATCAATTTCAAATAAAAAGGTTCAATAGATATTGGTCAGTAGAAACTGGAAAAGATTAAGAAATTGAGCTATTACAAATGGTTTCAACTGTAAGGTCAGGACAAAAATACTAAAAACCATCACTCTTACAGAAAGCCTGTGCTGAATCTATACATCTAAACAAACAGATAGTTTAACAAACAATAGGCAATCCCACACATGTGCATGTACCTTTTGAATAACTAGAACAACAAAAAAATAACTTGGACATCATGTATTTTTGTCTATAAATTCTGTATTCACTTGGAACTGTATTGGGGTATAAATTCTCAGTCATTTGTTATAACAGTCTGGAAGTAACACCATATCATATTCCGTATATGCTATACATGATTACTGGCAGTGTACCGGTATTGACTCAATAACCAAGATACTGCAGTGTTTCATATTATGAAGAGTTTATGAATAATATTTTTTGGAAAGAGAGACCAGCCCTGTATTTTAATATTTGCCCCAATCTGGCCCTCTTTGAAATAGGTTTGGACACCCTGCATTAATGGAATGGGAAATGGGTCTATTATGTGACAGTGCAATTCTCTTGTATTCTGTACAGTGCATTTCCGGTTGTATTCATGACGTGGAGCATTGATTTCCGAAGAGAGCATGGAACCGTGAAGCATGCACAAAAGCATTCATGTGAGGCTGTGAGAAACTAGCCATTTTAACTCTGGTGTGCTGCACTGAAAATAGCTAGCCAACTGCAACCACTCCGCCAATCCACGCACAGTTCTGTGCTGTGGAGCACAGATCCACTGCAGTGTACAGTGGTGTGAAAGAGTGTTTGCCTCCCTTCCTGATTTCCCTAATTTTTTTGCATGTTTGTCACACTTAAGTGTTTCAGAAACATCAAACCAATTTAAATATTAGTCAACACAAGTAAACACAAAATGCAGTTTTTTAAATGAAGTTGTTTATTATTAAGGGAGAAAAAAATCCAAACCTACATGGCCCTGTGTGAAAAAGTGATTGCCCCTAAACCTAATAACTGGTTGGGCCACCCTTAAGCAATGCAACAACTGCATCCAAGCGTTTGTGATAACATGCAATGAGTCTTTTACAGCGTTGTGGAGGAATTTGGTGGCCACTCATCTTTGCAGAATTGTTGTAATTCAGCCACGTTGGAGGGTTTTTCGAGCATGAACGGCCCTTTTTAATAAAGGTCATGCCCACAGCATCTCAATAGGATTCAGGTTAGGACTTTGACTAGGCCACTCCAAATGTCTTCATTTTGTTTTTCTTCAGCCATTCAGAGGTGGACTTGCTGGTTTGTTTTTGGATCATTGTCCTGCTGCAGAACCCAAGTTCGTTTCAGCTTGAGGTCATCAACAGATGGCTGGACATTCTCCTTCAGGATTTTTTGGTAGACATCAGAATTCATAGTTCCATTTATCACAGCAAGTCTCCCAGGTCCTGAAGCAGCAAACAGCCCCAGACCATCACACTACCACCACCATATTTTAACTGTTTGCTATAATGTTTGCTTTTTCTGAAATGCTTCGTTACTTTTACAACCAGAAATCCACACCTTCCAAAGAATGTTGTCCTCGTCAAACAGAATGTTTTCCCAAAAGTCTTGGGATCATCAAGATGTGTTCTGGAAAATTGAGACGAGCTTTAATGTTCTGTTTGCTCAGCAGTGGTTTTCGTCTTGGAACTCTGCCATGCAGGCCATTTATGCCCAGTCTCTTTCTTATGGTGGAGGCATGACCACTGACCTTAACTGAGTCAAGTGAGGCCTGCAAGTTCTTTTGGATGTTGTTTGTGGGGTCTTTTGTGACCTCTTCGATGGTCGTCGCTATTTGGGTATTTTTGGTCGGCCGGCCACTCCTGGGAAGGTTCACCACTGTTCCATGTCTCCGCCATTTGTTGTATAATGGCTTTCACTGTGGTTCACTGGAGTCCCAAAGCTTTAGAAATGGCTTTATAACCCTTTCCAGACTGATAGATCTCAATTACTTTCTTTCTCAGTTTTTTCCTGAATTTTCTTCTTTGGATCTCGGCATGATGTGTAGCTTTTAAAGGATCTTTTGGTGTACTTCACTTGTCAAGCAGGTTCTGTTTAAGTGATGTAATGATTGAGAACAGGTGTGGCAATAATCGGGCCTGGGTGTCCGCTAGAGACAGTGAACTCAGGTGTGATAAACCATAGTTTAAAGGATAAACCACAAGTCGGCCATGTAGGTTTGGATTTTTTTGTCCCTTAATAATAAACACCTTCATTTAAAAACTGCACTTTGTGTTTACTTGTGTTGTCTTTGACTAATATTTAAATTGGTTTGATGTTCCGAAACACTTAAGTATGACAAACTTATATTAAATCTGGAAGGGGGCAAACACTTTTTCACACTACTGTAATTCACTTAAGTGGTTAACACCTGCAGCTTCTTGTTTTGGAGCTTATAGGACAGCAATGCCAGCCAAATGTTGCTCCCTGCCGTACTACAACAGCTAACAGTAAGTAACTTAGTAAGAAGGATAATAACCTTATGACATCAGCTGTACAGTATATGCGATTGGACACCATCTGAACGGATGATAAGCAGCGCATACCTGTAATACATTCAGTTTTCGATCATATCCAAAGATACATTTTTCATACTTTTGTCAATGCTTTGACCAATCTCTTTAAAATATATCTTTCTGGTTTGCTCCTGCATTAGCCTCCTGAGGTGAATGTGAGCTGTGCCTTCTGGGACTCGACGTTGGACGGTGGAGCGTGGTCTACTAGCGGCTGTACTCTGGTCGAATCCAACAGTAGTCACACAGTCTGCTCCTGCACACACCTGAGCAGCTTTGCTGTGCTAATGGCTCTCTATGAGCAAAAGGTAGTCCAGTTCTGCTCTGTTGCTAATAAAAATAAATCACCCTGTTTGCATAGCTGGAATTGGGTATTAGATTGTCTAGTATTTATTGGCAGAGGCACCCGTGGTCTGGATTACATGCTACAGACCCAGCCCTGAACCAATATGGGTCTCATCCTTCACTGCCCTGCACTACACTCCTCTTGTTGTCTTCACTGGCAGACCCTCATAGTCTGTTCCTACACCAGACCCAAGAAATGGAGAGACCTCTCGTCAACTGTAAATGCAACTGAAAATTCACCTCACCAGTGGTGGGATACAAACTGGAGTGGCTCAGTGGTGCTTGTGCTGAACCACCCTGATTCGTATCCCGCCTCTGGTGAGGTGAGGTTTCAGTTGCATTGTGCTTGAGTTACAGGGCCCAGTCTGCAACAGGGGATGGGTCTGTATCACATGATGCAGACCAGTGGTGCCTCATCACAGTAATGTCTTTTTTTTGTCATCGCAACACTTTTTTCACCAGATTAGTAAATATGATATTGTCTGATCATTGAGGTTATTTTTCAAAGCAGGTACCAGAAGAATGGTTGATATATTTGCGTAAATATTTCCATAAATATATATCAATTTTAAGTTATGTGTACTAACATAAGGTAATGTCTACTAAGAACAATACAAAGCACTTCTGTAAGTCGCTCTGGATAATGACGTCTGCTACACCCTGTAAATGTACATGTCTAATTTTTTAATAGAATACGTGGTTAACAGTTCTTTTTTGTTGTTGTTTTTGTAATGACAGAACGTGTTTGAGCTGCAGCTGATCACCTGGGTTGGACTCTCACTCTCTATGATCTGTCTCCTCATCTGCATACTGACCTTCCTCTTTGTCCATTCCATAAAGAGCACCCGTACCACCATCCACTTGCACCTCTGCATCAGCCTCTTTATGGCAGACCTCGTCTTCCTTGCTGGCATCAGCCAAACAGAGAACAAGGTACCCCAAACAACGAGCATTTATACAAGAAACATCAGGGACTTTTAGCTACATATTTGAAGGAGTAAATGCATAATATATTACAGGTTTTCTTGGTTGCTTTGGGTAAATTCTCAGATGGAAATTGTATGAGCAGTTGAACATGTCATGAACATAAACGTTTACAGATATATGTATACACATAGGAAGGAAGTGTTGCAATCTGGTGGACATTCCTGGGTGTGTAGGTGAGCATTATCTTGCTGAAAAATGCCAATTGGGAGCCCTGCCATGAGAGGTGACACATAGGGCAACAGGATGTCCTGCACATATCGCTGAAATGTTAGTGTCCCTAGTATCACTTCCAGGGATGACCAACTGTCATATGTGATGACTCCCCAGATCATCACACCAGCATTTGGGGCAGTGTGTCGCTATACAGCAAAGGCAGAATTGAGGCACTCACCATGAGGCCTCCACACTTGAACCTGATCCCAAACAGAACCTGGATTCTTCACTAAAGATGATACAGTTCCAGTCCATAGCAATCCAGGTTTCTTGTTCATGACTCCACTGCAAACAAAGGTGACAGGGGCTGGCTGTCAGTGGCAGGAAATGTGGTGCCATGACCAATTCCTTCTGCTAAGTGCCTGGAAATGGCCAGGGCAGAGACAGGGGTGTAGTGAGGGTGCCACCTGTGCCTGGAAGGAGGAAAATGAAACTGTGGGAACTGCTCGTGCTTGTCGGTGGAACAAACAATCCTCTATACTGGTGGTCTGTCCGGGCCATCCGGGGCCAGTTCGCCATTGGCATGCCCTCACAGAACCATTCTCTCTACATCTTGTAACAGCTGGATTAGAACAGCCTGGATGGCGGGCTGTTCATTGAACTGATGCATCCCCTCTCAAAGTCTGTCAACTAAGCAAAATGTCTTCGAGTGCGTCATAGAGGCATGTCTAGCAGTATGTATAAATACACTTAATGTACAATACACTTAATAATTTGCTTTAATGGACTGTAGTGTGAGGGGAAACAGCAGCAAAACAGAACAGCATGGCTGATGCTACAACAGTAAGCTGACAGAAAGGCTACAGTAACTCAGGTAACAACTCTGTACAATTGTAGTGAGCAGAATCAGAAAGCACATGTTAAACCTTGAGGCAGATGGGCCGCAGCAGGGAGATGTTAGCCAGTATTAGTATAGTGTTTCTAACAAAGCACTAAAAATAAAATATGGGGCATTTTGACACTAATTGGGTTTTGTTTGGTTGATACTCAAGTAAAATGTTGAATGTAATGCATATGTGAAATCTTCTTCTATCTGGCTTATCTTCTGCTACTCCAGGTGGGTTGTGCAATCGTGGCTGGCATCTTGCACTTCTTCTTCCTTGCTGTGTTCTGCTGGATGTTACTGGAGGGCTTGCAGCTTTTCCGCATGGTGGTGTTGGTCTTTAACACCACTGTGAATTCTTACTACCTGATGGCTGTTGGTTATGGGGTCCCTGCTTTAATTGTCACCATATCAGCAATCAGTAATGAAAAAGGCTACGGCACTACGCGGCAGTAAGTTTCTTCCAGGCTGCTTCTCATTCCTGACCAGATGCTTAAAGATATTGTTTGGTTACAAAATATTGAAAGACTTCAATTCAACTCATTATATTTTATCAGATAAAACAAACAAGTTGTTGTTTGCCTCTTTACTTTTGCACTGGAACTGCAAACTGAGAGTAGCTACGAAAGGAAGTCTGTTTTCTTCAAAATTCAGAGTTCTTCTGAAGCAAGCTCTTGTTATCAGTTTTGCAACAGTTCACACAAGAGATGACGCAACAGTTCACACAAGAGATGACGCAACAGTTCACGCAAGAGCAAGCAGGCCTGACGTGATACTGTTTTAATGGTATTACATGTTTTTAGAAAGTGTTTCCCATAGGGTTGAAGTTAGGAACTTAGTTGCTAGAAATTAATGGGACTGTGATAGCCTAGCGGTTAAGGTACTATGGACCAAAGGACTATGGACCAAACGGTTAAGAAAGGAAGTCTGTTTTCTTCAAAATTCAGAGTTCTTCTGAAGCAAGCTCTTGTTATCAGTTTTGCAACAGTTCACGCAAGAGATGACGCAACAGTTCACGCAAGAGCAAGCAGGCCTGACGTGATACTGTTTTAATGGTATTACATGTCTTTAGAAAGTGTTTCCCAAAGGGTTGAAGTTAGGAACTTAGTTGCTAGAAATTAATGGGACTATGATAGCCTAGCGGTTAAGGACTATGGACCAGAAGGTCCAGGTTTCAAATCCCACCTCTGCCAAGCTGCCACTGTTGGGTCCTTGAGCAAGACCCTTAACCCACAATTGCTTGGACTGTAAGATTGTACCAATTGTAAGTCGCTCTGGACAAAGGTGTCTGCTATATGCTGTAAATGTAATGTAAATAAAGGACTACAGGCTGTATTGGTTAAACAATAGAGCTAATATAATTTATATAGTTTATATATATTTTAACGTATTGTAGCAGTAAATATATGAAGATTTAAGCATGTATTTGTGAAAACATTTGGGTGATCTCTTGTAGCTTTATTGCAAAATTAAGGAAGCAAACATCTTGGTCGTCACTAATCAAACACATATGTATGATAAAAAAAATAGTGTTTCAGATAAAAACTTAAGAACAATTCCTTTAACAAGTTTAGAATTTTTGTTTGGTATTTCTTGTCTTATATACGTGTTGCTCATCTGCCTGTAGCTGCTGGCTCAGCTTGGAGAACGGTTTTATCTGGAGCTTCTTCGGACCTGTTTGTGTCATAATTATGGTAAGTACAAGTAACAACATGGCAGCTTATTCTGTGAACTACATTTAGAATCATAAAGGCATCATTCTCATTTCCTCTTTTCTCAACCTCCTTTCTCTTTTACAGGTCAACGTGTTCTTCTTCCTGATAACTGTATGGAAGCTGGCAGAGAAATTCTCCTCTCTGAATCCTGACTTAAACAAGCTGCGCAAACTCAAGTAAGAGGCATTTAGTTAGTTACTAACTTACCGTTAGTTAATGTAGAAATACGCTGTGGCTAAAAGTTTTGGGGACTTGTTATTTCAGACACACTCACTGGTAACAGGTTTATAATATGAAGCGTACAGGCAAGGAATCTCCACAGATCAACAGTGAATGTGTAAATGAACACCTCAGTGGCTCTCAATATGAGAGCCACGTGTCCAACAAGGCAGCTTTCTGCCTTGCTCTCTTAAAATAAAGTTCACAAAGAAATGGCTAGCCAACTTTGATGTAGAACTTGTGCACAGCCCTGACCTTAACTCCATCAGTTAAGTTTGAGATGAATTGCAATGTGAAAGTTGAACCAGGGCTTCAAGAAATATGAATAACTAGATATGGTGCTTTGACAAAGAGTAATTAGTCACTGGTTATTTGAAAAAGTCCAGCCATAACTGAAAAAAAGTTTGGAGGGAGAGGGGGAAAAGGGAGGAAGAAGAAGAAGAAGGAAAAAAAGTTCTCCCTACATTTACAGCATTTAGCAGACACCCTTAACCAGAGCAACTTACAATTGGTACAGTGTTACAGTCCAAGCAATTGTGGGTTAAGGGCCTTGCTCAAGGAGCCAACAGTGGCAGCTTGGCAGAGGTGGGATTTGAACCCTGGACCTTCTGGTGTCCATAGTCCAGTACCTTAACCACTAGGCTATCACAACTGTTGGCACTTGAAACTATCCTGTAAATGAAAATGATTGAGTACAGTTTCATGTTTGGCAGCTTTATTAATCAAGGTGTCCTTCACTGCCCTCACATTGTCTTATAACCTGTGTTTAAAGCACTGTGGAACAGCCATTTTAAGTGGGCAAAAGTGGTAAAAAGTTAATTCCTTGTAATAGCGAATGCTCTGTTCGATTTGTTGTAAACTGAAAACGATCAGATGTTAAAGTGTAGCCATCAGTAAAAAAAGCCTTGGTTTGAATGTAGTAGAGGTACTGCAGTTTGTCGATTTATGTCTCCCCCTATAGGACATTCACAATCACTGCAATTGCTCAGCTGTGTGTACTCGGCACCATGTGGATCTTCGGTTGTTTCCAATTTGATGAAAGCACGCTGGCCATGTCCTACGTCTTCACTATCCTTAACAGCCTGCAGGGTGTACTGGTGTTCCTCATGCATTGCTTGCTCATCAAACAGGTCTGTTCCACTGGAGAATACTTATTGCCGTCTATACTGAGTTTAATTAGTTCTTCCCACTGCTTCCCACTGAGCAGTTCATATGGGTTTATAATGGTACTGTGGCTTTCTCAAATCGGATTTTTTTTAAATCAGTATACTTTTCCTGCAATGGTCTCGTCAATAGAGAATGATTACTAAAGTTGAATGAATTTTAAATGAGAAGTGTGATCCATCATCATCTTGATCCTGGCAAGCACATTGTGCGTACTGTGCGTATTAATGAACTGTTTTGGAGTAAACTCAGATTTACTCCAGGTCCAACGATTATTCTGAAAAACGTTGATCAGCCAGTATATATAGTTTAGTTTTGCACTACGGGGCGTGACTGGCTGTATCTGAGGGAGGCGGCAGTTACCGGTACTGCAGCTATCTGCACAGTTCTTCCATGTCAGTGTCAGAGTATAAATCACACTTATATTTGTACTCTTAGGTGAGAGACGTGTACGCTAACACCCTGAGCAGAATGTGCACACCACATAAGAGGAAATACGACGAGTTCAGCACGAATCAGTCCAGCAAATCCCAGGTACAGTTCGCTATTCAAGCCATCTAATGCACTCATATTATTTAAGACACGGGTTTAAGGTAATCTAGGGTGATGTGAATCAGGCTTTCATGCAAAATATCAGTGTGCCAGTTTCAATATACATGTCCCCATTTGTAATTTATCTTGCCATATGATGCCACTCAGCCTCTCTCCACCTGGACATGGTTCCATCCACTTGTTATTGTGAAACATTATTTCATCATAACAAGCCTTATGAGAAAGGTAGAGTTGTGTCGACCTAGAAAAAGCTACAAAATCATTTTTAAAGACTTGAGTGTTCATCAATCCATAATGAGAAAAGTCCATACTATGGCAGCTGAGATGAGAAGAAGGAGCATGATTCTATGACCTACAGAGATCCCTAGACCTTGTACAGTGGGGCAAAAAAGTATTTAGGTAGTCACTGATTGTGCAAGTTCTTCGACTTAGAAAGATGAAAGAGGTCTGTCATTTTCATCATAGGTACACCTCAACTATGAGAGACGAAATGAGAAAAAATATCCAGGAAATCACATTGTAGGATTTATAAAGAATTTAATTGTAAATTATGGTATAAAAAGTATTTGGTCAATAAATTTGGTTCGACTCAATACTTTAAAAAAAACATAACCTTTGTTGGCAATGACAGACGTCAAACGTTTCCTGTAAGTCTTCACCAGGTTGGCACACACTGTAGCTGGTATTTTGGCCCATTCCTCCATGCAGATCTCCTCTAGAGCAGTGATGTTTTGGGGCAACACAGACTTTCAACTCCCTCCACAAATTTTCTATGGGGCTGAGGTCTGGAGACTGGGCTAGGCCCCACTCCAGGTTCCTTGAAATGCTTTTTACGGAGCCACTCCTTCGTTGCCCGAGCGGTGTGTTTTGGGATCATTCTGGAAGACCCAGCCATGTTCCATCTTCAATGCTCTCACTGATGGAAGGAGGTTTTGGCTTAAAATCTCACGATACATGGCCCCGTTCATTCTTCCCTTAACACGGATCAGTCGTCCTGTCCCCTCTGCAGAAAAACATGTGATGATGTGTTCACCCCCATGCTTTGAACCCTAGACCTTCTGGTCCAGAGTCCAGTACCTTAACCGCTAGGCTACCACAGTCCAATAGAGATCAATACATTTTGAAATTTCCCCTAAAGCTTAACAGAAGTTAGGTGATGCAAAAAGACAATGACTTGATATCCTGATAAACCGGGGCAGAAAATAATCCCCCAAAAGCCACACTTAATCCTGTGATAATATGCTGTGTTTGTTTATGATTCAATTTTTACCCATCATTTAGTCGTATCTAATGCCAAACTCCGTGGTCAGTTCTCCCAAGCTCCCTAGATTCACAAGCACTATTGACACTTGATAATAACTTGTAATTAAATGTAGTCTCGCAACCAGAGGCGAAGTACCCATTTTTGACTAGCTGCCAAGGTACAATGTTTGGCAGCTTCATTAATCAAGGTGTCCTTAACTGCCCCCACAGCCTGTGTTTAAGCACTGGGTAAGAGCCATTATAAGTGGCACGGTGATAAAAAAGTTAATTCCTTGTAATAGCAAATGCTCTGTTCGATTTGCTGTCAGCTGAAAATGATCAGCTGAGTGCTATGAAGACATTTATAAAGGCTTTAATAAAGGGTTTCTTGTTCTCTCTTTTACTGTCCAATCCATAGGGGTCCAAGAGCAGCCACAACACCGGGGAGTCACAAATCTGAAGCACAGCGCGAACTCCGCCTACCTCTGCCACCTTTCTGTTGTTCATTACCGTGCTGTGGTCCTCGCGTTTGGCACTCTGTCATCTTATCTGCTTTCTGATGCTGTGGCAGTGTGTTTTTATTTGCTTATTCCAGAAAACATCTGGTGTGTACCGCTTAAACAGCAAGATGTGTGCTGATCAATCCACTGTCAGACATCATTACAGTTTCCATAAAGGAGCAACTGGAAACATTTTTCATTGCATGTAACAGGACTACATGTTAGACAAGGCGATATGTTTGTCAAAACCATGGGAGGACATAAATAATGTCTGTAATGAGACACTCAAGCCTCTGCAACTCTGTAGAGTTAATCACTGATGAGCCTCAGTACTAATGACTGAGAAATGCAGACAGCATCTTAAAAGCAACAGACCAAAGGGCTCAGATGAATGTTCAGGACTTATTAAAAGGGTAGATGCAGGTCATAATGAAGAACCCTTTTGTAAATCTGTTTGTGTGATTGGGTGAGTTTTTAATTTAAATGAATCTATTGTAATATTTAATATAACATTTTAAGGCAGCTCCTGTCACTGATGTCACTGAATTACAAGAGTAAGTTATGTATACCTTTCGTACTTTTTTTTAGAAAACATATGTGTTTTATAATAATTCTGTGCTGTAAACCAGCAGATCTGTGCCTTTCTGCAATTAAAACTGTCAGTGCAATAGCAGGGTGTTGGATTTCATTGCTGGATAAACGCATAACTTGATAAGAAACAAGCGTCTTAAGTATACATTGAATAATACGTGGATGGCTGTGCTAAACTGGCACCGACTGTGAATGCGTTCCTTGTTCTGTGTGTGTGCCATGTATGTATTACACTGGGGGGACCAAATGTCCTTCCAATGACAGAAAGCTCTAACATTTCTTACATGGTGGAGACATCTTGCCGGTCCTCACGAGGAAACTTAACTTTCTTTTGAAAAACCAAAAGATTCAAAAGATTTGCTATAGGTTCCTGAGGTTCAGGTTAGGGGTAGGTGTAGGTGTTGCATTAATTAGCTATCATTATCATTATATCAGTGGAAGGGCCCCACAATGACACAGAGACAAGTTTGTGTGTGTGTGTGCCTTGTCTTCCTATACTTTCAAGGCCCAAATGTCCTCACAATTATGGAAAAACCTGGCAATTTTGAGTCCTGTCTTGTCTGTCCTCACATTAATTACCTACAGTAATCATTATCTTAATGGAAAGTTCTCACAAGGATAACGAGACAAGTGTGTGTGTGTGCCATGTATGCATTACACAATGATAGAAAGCTCTGACATGGAGCTCTGACATGTGGACACCTTGCTGGTCCCCACAAGGAAAACGTTTTTTTTTTTTTTAAACAAAAACTGTAACTTTCTTTAGTCAAAAGATTGTCTTTAGGTTACTGAGGTTAAGGTTAGGATTAAGGGTAGGTGTAGGTGTAGCATTAATTAGCTGCAATGAATATTATGTCAATGGATGGTGTGTGTGTGTGTACCTAGTCTTCCTATAATTTTGAGGCCCAAATATCTTCACAATTATAGGAAAACCTGCCAGTTTTGACTTGACTGGCCTGTCTCGCCTGTCTTCACTTTTTTAATGTTTTATTTTATTTTATTTACAAAACTTTTATTTGAAAACCCAAAATAGCCAAACAGTTTGCTTTAGGTTATGGAGGTTAAGGTTAGTGTAGGTGTAGCATTAATTAGCTCCATTAATCATAATGTCAGTGGACTGTCCCCACAACGATAGAGAGACAAACTTGTGTGTGTTCTCACCTTTTCAGTTACTTTCTGGAATAAGCTATAGATCAGTCATGATCACTTTAATAATGAAGCAGTTACTTAAGATGGATAATGAATTGCTTGACATGGCTGTTCTGAAGAATGTCCTGGAACAACAGAAAAATGCACAGAAGCACCTACACCTTTAGCTTCTATAATGAAGCCAAATTCTATCAATATGCAAATTGGAAAGCCCCTCCAACCCTACATGCACACGTGCACTGATTAACCTTGGTAAATTGGTATTTCTTGGTCTGCATTTGCTTGCTGAAAAAGACAGGGTCAGTATGGTCAGCAGTCTTTATACTTGCAGACAGAGACTTCAGTAGTGCATTACACCCCAATCAGGCATGTTTGGAGGTAGAGAGAAACCACAGCAAGTGGAGAACATCATGGTTTCATTTGCTTTTCAATAAACCTGCACTAATGAACAAAGTGAACATGAGAGATCATTATGGACAAAGCCTGCTCAGTTAGAAAACAGCAAGGGTGCATGCCGAATCCACTGGGTGATTCAGTGGCACAGCCAGCAGGTGCTGAAGAGCTCACGAGAGCGAGGGTCGGCTCCTTGCTTCCATTTACTGTCTGTCGGATGTTTCGTCCTTGTGGAGTATCACCAGGTGCAGTATTATTTCCACCTAGCAAAAACAACTATGCAGTAAATGGATTTGCTTCTCTAAATTAGCCTTTAGTCTGAGAAAGTATTTGAATGGGTGACTGTATGATTCCCGAAAATGGCCTGGTTGCCCTGCCCAGGCTTTTAATCCCTACCTCTGTCCTAGGATCCAGACCCACTGTGACTAGCGATACTGGGAAATGTTGTGTCATCTCTCAGTGTTTAATAAAAATCTGCTACGCTGGCAGTTTTTCCCAGCTGGCGAGTCTGTATAAAAGTTAAAATAATGAACCAAAAAATGAATTACATAAAAAATGTATCAAGTCTATGGTAACTATAACAATCTGTGCTAGTGACCGCAAAGTTTTTAGACACTGTTCACCCTTAGGCATAGCTCTTAATATTCAACTGGTCAGCTGTATGTTTGGATTGGTTTCTTCCTCACACTCTTTAGAGAAATCATCTACCAAATGAATACAGGGAAAAAATAAATATGGCAACCTTTCTTTCTCTGAAAACTTGTGTCTGAAGTGAGTTTAATGTGTTCCCCATTAGCACCGCATTAAAGCAAATTATTAATTACACCTGCTGGAGTTGATATTTCAAACAGAACATCCAAAATACTGAAGTGTACTAAAATGGTATAGAGAATGCTGATTATCATTAATTAGAGGTAACTATTTAGGCACTCACAGCTCGTCTCTGGTATTTCAAGGCAAGCTATTAAAATAGTAAATGTGAAATAAACTGATAGCTAGTTGAAACCAACTTAAACTTATCCTCTTGAGACCTCATTTTTTTGCTTTTGTGAAATGCTCATGAGTGTCTACAAACGAGGACTGAGTTAAGCAGAATGAAGTATGAGGTGTAGCAAACCCAAAACGTCATGTCCTCATGTGGGGACATGAGGTCTCAGGAGGTTAAACAGCTTATGCATGTTAACAGGTCAAACAGATGCCATTAGTACAGGTAACGAGTGGAGGACAGAAGAGCTTCTTAAAGAAGAAGTTACAGGTCTGTGAGAGCCAGAAATCTTGCTTGTTTGTGGGTGACCAAATACTTATTTTTCACCATGATTTACAATTAAATTCTTTAAAAATCCTACAATGCAGTTTAGGTGGTACTCAATTTTATATATACAAATATATATATTTTTTTTACAAACGCAATCTCAGTATACTCAGGAGAGTGTCTGTGTGAGGATGTATTGAGCTGAAATAACAAATCACTATGCGATATAGTGGGGCACAGAACTGGCACAGAATACCACCTATTTATATAGATGGCTCCACCAGCGAAGTATCCACCATTAATCATTTTAATGATCTAATGTGCATTCCCGGAGCCAATATCTTTAAGGTGTGACATTTAAAGTGAGGTTTGAAGTTTCCCAGACATAACATTAGTCCACTCCATCGATAGCAGTGCCTTGTTTTTTAACTTTAATGCTCTGCACGCCTAGACGAATGTAGAATATGAAAGGATGGCCAGATATTGATCAGACTTTGAGGTGTGCGCAAACAATAGGATCTTATCACAGTTCTTACGGCAAAGGAATAACGATCAAAGAATTTAAGAAACGTTGACAGCCAGCATAATCCAAGAGAAAGCAGGAATCTTTCTCTGACAGGAGTGGCTCTGTTCATAAGGTCTACAGTTTATTGTCCAGGGAGCCTATATTTGACATTGACCATTTCCTGGCAATTACCAAGTTTTAAACTTGGACACCACATTCATACTATTATGGAGATGATACATCAAAAAATATATATTTAAAAATGTCAGCGGACGCTAGCAGGTCAGTGAAGAAGCTGAGCTTCAGCTGGCAGAGAGGGCTAAAATAATGGCATGAGAATCGCTCCATGTCTAGATTTCTAATCTATTTCTTTCACAGTTCATTCACTCCCAGTCTTCCCAGGCACCCTGTAATATTTCTTTTATCAACCTGAAGGACAAGAAGAGAGAAATACTGCTTCTTCCTTTTTTCTTGTGGAATTCATGGACAATATATTCTGATAGTGGACACGGCTACTTTAGTCCGTTTGGGGCCCGTTTACACCGGGCAACCGGCTAAGCATCAGGATTAAGCGGAAAAGAAAGTGAATGAATGAAACTGACATTGGAAAAGGTCTGCAGAGCTCACGGACTTTCAATACGTGTGGTTTAAATTGTGTTGTAGTATTTATGCACAGGATTTAGCTCAAGAGTGTTTTTAGGGTGTTACAGTAGGGATATATGGTCTTGGTTGGTGTATGCTGTGTAAAAGTGCAACATAAATGGGATGAGTTCCAACTAAGCATCTTTGCTTGTACTTGTACCTTTGCACTAACTGGTAAAAGGCTCTTATCAAGGCTGTAATAAAGTACAATTTGAGCAAGTTTGTAGTGATTGATATTTTGTGGCCAACACAAAACTAAAGCTAGTGAGAGAATACAGAAAGATACAAACCAACAGCTCCTGCTATCTTTCTTTAGAAATTGTATCTACATGCTGTCATTTATAATTCTTAGACAGAAAGAAAACTGGAATCAGCCAGTCATGTATTAAAAAATAGGAAATCAGAATCGCAACCAGTGCATCTCTACCACAAATGCAAGTTAAAGCTGTGTCATGCAAAGAAGAATCCATATATCAGCATGAGCCAGAAATGATGCCATCTTTCCTGGGCCAAAGCTGAGACAAAATGGAAAACTGTTCTGTGGTCAGATTAATCAACATTTGAAATTTCTTTTCCATGGACACTGTGTCCTACAGACCAAAGATGAGAGGAAACATTTTCAGCTTTATCAATGCACAGTCCAAAAGCCTGCATCTCTGATGATATGGGTTGCATTAGTGCCTGTGGCATGGGCAGCTTACACATCTGGAAAAGCAATATTCAGGTGTTAGAACGGTGTATCTTTCAGAGAAGGTCTAGCCATATTTCAGCCAGTCAATACTAAAAACCACATACTGAATCAATTACAACAGCCAGGCTTTGCCGAAGAAGAGTCCAGGTGCTGAACTGAAACCTGTCTGCAGTCCAGACCTTTCACAATAATCATCATGAAACGAAAAAATCAGGCAAAGACAACCCAGGACTGTTGAGCAGCTAGAAGCCTATGTCAGACAAGAATGGATCAACATTCCTCTCCTAAAACTCCAGCAGTTGGTCTCCATATTTCCCAGACGTTTACAGACTGTTGTTAAAAGAAGAGTGGATGCTACACAATGGTAAACATGGCCCTGTCCCAAATTTTGAAATGCGTTGCTGACATCAAGTACAAAATGAGCTAATTTTTTAATGGAATGGTAAAATGTCTCACTTTCAACAGCTAATGTGTTCTATTGCGAATAAAATATGGGTTCATGAGATTTGCAAATCATTGCATTCTGTCTTTATTTACATTTTACAATATCCCAATTTTTTTTAGAATTGAGGTTATATAAAATCGGACCATTGAGTACAGATTCTGATGTTTGGTTTGGGCCCCTGGGCTACAGTACAGTGAGATCTAGGTAATATAGCAATGATTTTAAAACTGTTGTACCACTGCTAGACTCGGTGTAGTCTGTCAACCACAAATTGTCAGCCAGCAATGGAAACTGACAATAGTCCTATCCAGGGAATAAATAATAAATAATTATAATTATAATAAATAATTACCTGACGTACAGTGTATTTTATTTCCATAAGTTCGGGCATGACAATGTTTTCATCTCTCCTACCCTGAGAGAAAATGCAGGCAGAATTACCTAAAATGTTTCATCCATTTCAGAGTTGCTCTGCTCGTTTTAATCCATCTGGTTGCACATTTTTGTAATTTTACAGACAGATGACTCTGGAAAAAAGATTTTGAGTGCAGCTATTACTCTTCGAGTGAGCGAATCCAAGTCAACAGAGATATTTTCGAAACTACAAGTGGAGACATTAACATAATCACTGTACTATTCAACTGGAGTGGATGATGGGAGAACTCTATTCACTCAACACCTGGAGGAATAAAATGAATGAAACGTTGTTATTATTAAATACAATGAAATTTTCTGTGGAACTCTTGAGAAAATTAAAAAAAAGAAACCTGTACACAGTCATAGTCGTACACACTCACATACTGTCGTTCAAGTCACATTCACATACTGCCAAATCAATAAAAATATAAAGATTTGTATAAAAGTATAAAGGTATATATAAAACTATATAAAAGTATACAGCTGTGTAAAGGAAATGTGTATCGAGAAATAACTTTGCTGATATACGTCAGGTACAGTTTGACTATTCCTGCGTATAGCAGTAGTATCGCACAAATGTAAATATGTAAATACTTATAGCACGTGCAATAAAAAGTATTGCACTGACATTCGTTACATTTCTAACAGAGAATGTTTCACTTTATGACAGTATTGCACTTATGATGATGTATCAGTGGAGTTACATGTACTGTATGTTGATGCTGAAAGAGGGGTAGAAGAGCAGTACTTGTTCAGTTTGGCAGTGGCAGTGGGGAAAAGCTGTTTTTCAGTCTGGAGGTGTGGGTCCTTATGGCCCTATAACGCCTTTCAGACGGAAGCAGAGAGAGGAGCTTCTGTCCAGGGTGAGTTACATCGTTCACAATCCTGGCTCTGCTTGAGCAGAGTGTTCTGAAGATATCCTCTAGTGTGGGCAGGGGCCGTCCAATTATTTTTTGGGCACTATGTATGACCCTCTGGAGGGTTTTTTTGTCTGTTGCTGTGCAACTGGCATACCATGTGTTGATACAGTATGTCAGAAGGCTATCCACAGAGCAGTGATAGAAGGAGTGTTATGAGAAAACACCAGAGCAGAGGTGGTGTTTGGTGGAGCTGTCTAATCGGGGCCCTGCTTGATTGGGGGGTCCTGCAACAGATTAAAAAAAAGAAATGTATTTTGGTTTGTAATTTTCATACTCTCTGTTATAATAGAAAGAAATAACACAAGACTGTGACTTTAGTTATATATTTAAAGTCTTCGTAAGTTATGTTTATCTGCATATTCTGTTCTTTAAAATATACCCCCACCCCCTGCTTCAAAAGCACAAGTGGTTTGACCGTCCTGCACACAGATCTGTCGTTTAATTTCAGTGTCGTTGATTAGCGGTAAATACCTGACTAAAATGAAACCGATATCAGGATTTCAAAAATGCAAGGTGCAGGAAGAGAGAGAAAACAAGGAAAAGGCCATTTATTTTTGACCCATTTCTTTCAGAAAGAAGTGACTCAACTGTTAATAGCTGTAGTATGTCCCTGTGTAAGCTAATTTTACGGCCATCTACAGATATACTTTACGTACTGGCCATTTCAGTAATCATTTTTTTATTAAAAACAGGAGTTGTTCTGCTCTCATAACCAAACGAAAGCCCAGCAACTAACTAGTAAAATATTACACTGTTAGTTTCAGAAGCAGCTGCCTAGTCCCTCAGGAAGAAAGAGCGGCCACCTATTCTTTTTCTCATTGCACCGGGAAAATACAAGACAAGGTGAGCTCTCCAAAGAACAATAATAAGGTGTTTCCCACTTTCACAAGCCATTTGTTGAACGCTCAGAACAATGACAAAATTAAATATTTACATAAATATCATGACAAGTTAGATGTTACAGTCTAGGCTAAATACCAGGATTGCTAGCTAATATCGTGGTCTATTTGTATCTTGTAGAGGAGTCTTTCGTCTCATGGAAGATCCCCACAAGGATAACAAACCATACAGTGAGGAAAAACAAAAGTATTTAGTCAGCCATGATTGTGCAAGCAAGCTCTCTACGTAGAAAGATGAGAGAGGTCTGTAATTTTCATCATAGACTACACTTCAAACTATGAGAGGCAAAAATGATGAAAAAAATCCAGAAATAACACTGTAGGATTGTAAAGAATTTAATTGTAAATCATGGTGGAAAATTTTTGGTATTTGGTCACCCACAAACAAGCAAGATTTCTGGCTCTCACAGACCTGTAACTTCTTCTTTAAGAAGCTCTTCTGTCCTCCACTCGTTACCTGTATTATTGGCAGCTGTTTGACCTCGTTATTTGTATAAAAGATACCTGTCCACAGCCTCAAACAGTCAGACTCCAAACTCAACCATGGCCAAGACCAAAGAGCTGTTGAAGGACACCAGGAAGAAAATTGTAGAGCTGCACCAGGCTGGGAAGAGTGAATCTACAATAGGCAAGCAGGTTGGTGTGAATAAATCAACTGTGGGAGCAATTGTAGGAAAATGGAAGACATACAGGACCATTGATAATCTCCCTCGATCTGGAGCTCCATGCAAGATCTCATCCCGTGGGGTCAAAATGATCATGAGAACGGTGAACAAAAATCCCAGAACTACATGGAGGGACCTGATGAATGACCTGCACCTACTTTTTTTGCCCCACTGTACTAGGGTTTATGAGAATGTCAGGAAAATTGCCAGAAACATACTCACATACGCTGTCAGGACAGATTTACATCTTGGTGAAACGTCAGGACAAAAAGTGTTTCCTGACTTTTCTAAGCGTTCTTATTCCAAAAATGATATTTTTATTACAAAAATTAAAAGAGCCAAAAGTTTTCCTTTTGGTTACTGGGGTTAAGGTTGTAAGTGGCTCTCTATAAGGGCATCTTGTAAATATTAAAAATGTAAATGATGCACCTGATTAAATTGCACCAACACTCTCACCCCATGCTATGAATGTCTCTGCTGTGCTGAAAATGAATCATCGCCCAGACCTGAAAGCTGAGTATAAAGTACCTGAAAGCTGCACTTAAGTAAAAGTATCAATACCTTAGCCGGTAGAAGTTAAAAGTCACCTCTTAATATCTGAGATGAAAAGTCTGAGATAAAAGTCCTAAAGTATCTGCTATTTACTGTACTTAAGTATTAAAAGTAGTTTTCTGATATTAAATGTGCTGAAGTATGGAAAGTAAAAGTACAAGTAAGTGCTGTTAATAAAAAAAATAAACACTCAGAATTATGAAGAGAATTATTCATTATAAAGTCGGCAAGAAGTTATTTTGTTTTTAATTACGAAGTTTGTCCTTTAAAGCCTGTAAAGAAGGTCCTGGGTTCAATCCCAGGGTGGAGCGACCTGGGTCCTCTCTGTGTGGAGTCTGCATGCCCTCCCTGTGCCTGTGTGAGTTTACTCCGAGTACCACGGTTTCCTCCACAGTCCAGAGACATGCATGTTAGGTTTATTGATTACGCTAAATTGGCATGGTTTGAGTGTGGTCTCTGGCGACAGACGAAGTGACGCGTCGGCTGGAATAAATAAAAATAAAACCTTTATTGCAAAGGTGTTCATCTTCATCATTGCTGCTAGAGTAGACGGTGCGGTCTAATTCTGCTTCCATCATGATATCAGTTTTGTCAATTGGAATACAACTCTTGTCATCGCTACCATCTGACATGCCTGAACTTGAATGTATATCAAAATTTATCCACGGTTTTGAGAGCACATTGCACTTGCGCATTAATATGCATAAATATGCTTAGCCAGCCAATGATCTAACTTGCGAGTTAGGATCACAAATTCGCCAAACCTGCTTGCTTGCAGTCTGTCAAAGATCTTACAGCAATTTTATTTTGTAGTAACGACGTAACGAGGTGGCTTGTATATATCGGAGTAAAAGTATACATTTTATTCAGTGAATTTAGTGGAAAAAAAATGAAAGTTGACAGAATTTTAAAAACGGAAGTAAAGTACAGATAGAAAAATTCTTAAATACTGTAACAAAGTTTTAATATTTCTTTACGTTACATCAGCGCTCTTAGCAGTACATGACAGTGGACACTGAATGCATTATTAGCAAGCAAATCAACCCGTACTATCTCAAATAGCAATCATAGGTTCATCATGATATACTACATTCTAAGTACAAGGACTGTGGCGTTTCAATTAATGTCACTGCAGAGATCGCTACCTAACTGCCC